>APFE030185810.1:0-55788 GCA_000404065.3 Pinus taeda
TTCTTAAAGCAATATACAGTTTTTAGTTGTTTATATGTTATTACATGAATGTTTGTGTTACCATTTGGCACTTTTGTACGGTGGAGCCATTTATTTATGTTTAATGTGTGAATAAATTATTATGCGATATGCTGTTCACAACTATTTTGCCTAACTTTTTATGCAAAGTGGTTCATCTTAATTGATTTCCATTCTTATAATCGTTGAATGATCTTTATTGCCAGTTATTATTTGAAATGTCTTTAGATCGCATAATAGAAGAATTACATCCCGGGTTAGCATAAATTAGATGTGTTATTTTCATTAGATTACAATAGCATAGAGTTAGATTAAAGTAGTTTAGATAGGAACTTTTAGATCAGCAACATCCGATTCTGCACACACACACACCCTTAGATTGGGAAACTGGTCCCATTATCCCCAGTTGGACCCGCTATACCAAACAGATAAGGAGCTGCCAACCAAGGTCTGGACCGGGCGGTTATCCCCCTTGTTGCCAACTCGATTTTCAGGGCTTCAACATAAGCCGACAAAGAGGAAGCTTTAAAGCGGAGAGTTCAGCAAAATTGTTTGTTTTGCTACCTAGGCCCACTGAAGCTTTTAAAATATGATTTTCATTTAGATGTATGATTATCCCTGCTCTTGCTGAGTTGATCTGAGAAGCCCCATCAAAATAAGCCCATGGGATCCTTGCTTTGATTTGTACTTCTCTGCTCTTTTTAGGATTCCTTGCCTCCTCTGTTTCTGCGATATTGGATAGGATAGCAGTGCATTGGAGAGCAATAAATTCTGCCGGGGATTCTTTGTCTGTAAAGACACACCTGTTCCTTGCTATCCAAACGCCCCAGCAAATGACAGGGTGCAAGTTCCGCATATTTCCTTCTGTATACTGCCTCCACCACTTTTCCCAGGCTACAGGTAAACTATCCCCTTCCCAGCTTAACTGCTTTTGTAAAAAAATTTGAACCTCTCCCCATATTCTTTGGGCAAAAGGACATTTTGAGAACAGATGATTGATTGTCTCCGAGTCAGCTTTACATAAGGGACATATCCCCGGGCCTTGCTTATATATGGACTGGAGAATGTCCCATGATGGAATTTTCCTTTTTAGAGTACACCAGGAGAAAATCCTAGCTTTTTTTGGGCATTTAAGTTTCCATAACTGTTTGGCCCACCATTCCAGCTCTTCCCATCCTTTTTTTTCATTAAAAATTATAACCGAACTTTGGAGAGTAGGCCCCAGATTCTACATGAGCCCATACCAACTGGTCTGGGTTGTCTTTCAGTCTTACATTTGATTTGATTAGTTCCTGAATGAAAGCCTTCCACTCGTTCCACCAGTAGGGTCTAAGATCTAATTCTTCACCAGATTTCCATGCTTGCCCCCATATTGTGGACTGGCCGATCTTCTCCACCTCATTCAGTTAGAGAATGTTCTTTGATTCTAGATGTCTAATCAAACCTGGGGATAGAGTGAACTTTCCATTACAGCCAACCCACAGATCTTTCCCTATTCTCAAATTTTCTCCATTTCCAACCTGCCAAGCCAATCCTTGTTCAATAATTTTAAATGCCTCTGTAGTAGCTTTCCATACCACTGAAGTATTACTTCCTTTCTTATTTGGGTTTATGATCCATTCTTTCAGGGGTACAGGATCTACATATTTCCTCTTTACCACTCTTGTCCACAGATTTTCTGAGTTGATGAAATTCCACCCAGATTTTGCTGCCAATGATAGGCTAAAATCATAAAGATTTTTGATTCACCATCCTCCCCATTCTTTTGGCCTTGCCACTTTCTCCCATCACCATCCTCCCCATTCTTTTAGCCTTTCCACTTTCTCCCATCACCATCCTCCCCATTCTTTTGGCCTTGCCACTTTCTCCCATGCGATGCAGGGGAGGACAGAGTCCTCCTTTGAGCCAGACCAAAGGAATATGCTACATATTCTTCTTATCTTGTTTAGAATCCCTTTAGGAACCTAGGTCAAGGCTGCCCAAAAAACCGGCATGGCTTGCAGAACAAATTTTACTAGAGTCAATCTACCAGCTCTAGATAGCCACTTGAAACTCCAATGTGTGATTTTTGCTTCGATTTTTTCCACCAGCCAGTTCCAATCCTGTTTTTTGTATGCATTTGGCTTCAATCAGAAGCCCAAGTACTTGAAAGGATTTTCCATGTTGTTTACATCAAAAGGTAGAATATAGGTGATCAGGCTTTTCTCATGTCTATTGAAACCTTCCATAATGAGCTGAGATTTCCTAAGATTTACTTGCATCCCTGTGGCTTTCATGAACAAATCAAGAATGGCTTTTAGTTCTTTAATTTCATTCAAGCTCCCATTTGTAAATAATAAAATATCGTCTACAAAAAGGAGGTGAGAAATGAACATGTTTACAGCAACTTCCAAACCTTTTACAAACCCTGCTCTTCTGGCTTCCAGAATTAGTTGACTTAGTCCCTCAGCCATTAGAAGAAAAAGCAGAGGCGACAAAGGGCATCCCTGTCTTAGGCCCCCTTTTCCTTTCAAAAAAGAGGATGCGGCTCCATTAATTAAAACTGCAAAACTGACACTAGTGATGCATCCCATTACCCAGTTGATGAAGTCCAGCTTAAAACCTAGATGGGTTAATAGCATCCTCAAATAAGTCCAACTGATCCTGTCATAGGCTTTTGACAAATCAATTTTAATCACAACTCATTTCTTGTTTGTCTGTTTGATACTGTGTATTGTCTCCTGTGCCACTCCAATGGCTTCATGGATTTGTCGACCATCTAGGAACCCAAACTGTTCACTTGAAATGCATTTTGACAGAATCGGTTTTAATCGGATAGCTATCACTTTTGCAATAATTTTGTATATAAAATTACACAATGAGATAGGCCTGAAATCTTCAAAGGATTCCGGATCCTCCTTTTTAGGAATAAGGGCTATGAATGTTGAGTTGAAAGGGGAGTAAATCTCACCTTTCCTCCTCGACTCTTCCACCACCTCAGTTAGTTCTGCTTCGATCTGTTCAAACGCTTTAAAGACCACTTATAAGCCTTGAGATTGTTATTTTTGGAAGCTTCCATGGGATAATGATTTTGTTGAAATTGTTGATTTTCTACGATTTGCTTAAGCTATGTTCTCTTTTGAAAAAGAAATAATCTAAAATTGGTTCAAACAAGCATGAAATAATTCCAATGATAACAGTGATAACAAAATAATGGCATCAGTGTAAAAGACTAGAATATCACCCATGTCGTAGCAATAGAGTCAGAATAAAAAATCTCACCTTACGACAAGGTTTTCTCTTTTGATCTTGCTTTTGAGTATCTGATAGGGCATGGTTAGATGTCACTTCCTCCTCTACTTGTTCCATGCTTGTTTCCACACCCTATGGTTCTTTAAAGCCATACCCATGTTCTAGTTATTGTTCGAATGGCATTGGTTTTTTCAAGTTCTCCCAGATCCAAGTCTTCTAAATCTGTGTTGTTTTCAAGTGTACAGTGTTTTTTTCCATTCTCTTTAATCATCTTGTTGCTAGAAGAAATGACCTCTGTAGCCATCTCATCATGCTGAATATTATCCAACATTGAAGGTAAATGTTGGCTTGCCTCTGTTTCTCCTATATACATGTTGACAGTCCCTTCCTCTGTATCTGAATTGTGAGGTGTATTGTCATATTCTGTTCACTGTGTATAAGGATTCTCTTCAGTTTCCAAACCATTCTGTTCAACAACATCTTGCAAAACCCTTGAGTCTTCATGATTGTGACCTTCACTAAAAAGCACATCATTATCTGTCTCTGAATGAACTTCATTTTCAATCTCTGAATGGACTTCATTTTTGGTCTTTGCATGGGCTTCCAGCTGAGCCTGCTATTTTAAAGCCTTTCGAGCTGCTATTTTTCTAAATCCAATGAGCTTTCCATGTTCTGTTATTTTATCATTGCCATATTCATAGCTTGTATCCTTAAAAATTATGGAATATTTCAAATACCTGATCAAGTCAATATCATTCAAAGGTAAAACAAGAACTCTTGGTTCACTCACGATTTAAACAAAAATTCTATAGCACAAAAGACAATTTTTTTTTTTGCAAACACGTAGCATGAAAGTAGCAATGATTTCACTCACTTCAAAGAACTATATCTAAGAGATTGTGGCAATCATTTCTATACAAAAGAGCACAACTCCCTTTTAATGAATTCTCAGGTTCCTCTTTCATGAAAAGAAAATCATAAGGAAACTTACACAACTTCAACTTGTTAACGTGGATAACTTAAAACCTTTATGTATCATACAATGCTTTTAAGGGGAAGGGCTATAGTCCACAAGATGGGAACTATTTGTTTCTTGCCCTTGTTAGTTAAAAAAAAAAAGGATAATTCTCTCGCAGGACTGCCTTGCTTTGGTTTTGAACCCAGTATTTCTTGCCAATTATACTCTGAAAACCACAAAAAGTCTGCCATGTTGCTTCTTTTTTATAACTTTTTGTTTCACCTCTGATTTGGAAATGTGGTATAGTTTAAACTTTCCTAAGACTCTGGGCAGATCATAGTTGTGGAGAAAATGCAATAATAATGTTGAAAAATCCATAATGAGATTATTTCCTCTGTATCTGGACATACTTATTTGAATCAGTTGAATGACCAATAGTCAACTTTTGTATAGATTTTCACTAGTTGGTGGCTATAAAATTAACACATGTTTCATACTAATGAAGGCAAAATTTGATGTATAATTTGCATTGGATTTGCTTCTCTTACACTCTCATTTGTTTTTGCCTTGTTAATGGATTCTTCTCCTGCTATATTTCTGGCACAATGATGATAAATGGGCATTTTATACCTATAAGCTTTATCTAGTACATGACCAATTTAGTAAGGGCTTAAGAGTGTTTAGAAGAGGCTATAAATATTTATTTTGGTGATTTGTTGCTTCAGTGTTTTAATTTTGTCACCTCTTTTTGTAAACTAAGCCAGAAAAATCAAAGTAATATTTTTTTTTATTATCAATATTAATTATTTATTAGGTGTTAAGATAGGAAGTAATGTTCCTTTAATATTAATGTTAATCATGTTTTAAGTGTTAAAAATAAATAAAAAGAAATTTATCTATTAAATATAAGGATTTTCATGAAGCCATTATGTAGAACCGAACCTTACATCATATAAAAATTGGAACCGCAATGTCATGCACATGTTTTTTTTTTGTTGTTTGCTTGTTTGTTCATATTAGCCTATATCAACTCAATTAAGATAAAATCAAAATGAAACATAGAAAATATTTATGTACAAGGAATGCATATCAAATATTAGATAAATATTATGGACAACTTAGATCATAACATCCACAACTTCAGGCAACAAGGTTATACATGGTAACAAGTCACATTGCGGTATAAATGGTTCATTGTTTTTATCAAAAGATTTGGCTTGAAAATAGTGAGTCATAGGTGAATAGTGAGTCATAGGTGAGCTACAATGATCACTTACATAGTGGCATAACTTGAACTGATCTATTGCTTATAGTTCTCTATGGACTATCTTGAGTGTGGAAGAAAATGCTAGGAATAGTGCTAATAAGTCCTAGATATCATGCAGATTTTGAACAAATTAAAATGGTGAGGACGTGAAGAAACCAAGGGCATGGAGAATCTTCACAAGGAACTCCAAATAACCCATTACCTTCACCATGATTTACTCTCATCCTGCGTTCCCAAGAAGCAATTAATGAAACCTTAAGAGGGCACCAAACAAATGAAATGGAAGGGAAACACCCTTCATCAGGGTTAGGGAACCCTAAGGGATCTAAAGACTCTGATAGAATTCCTCTAGTTGAGGACATTACTAGGGAGCTCCAGAAGATTAAACTCCCAAAATTTGTAGGAGGTCATGCCAATGAGTGTTCAGAAGCCTGGTTAGAGGGGACGAGAAGGTGTTTTGCACTAAGGGATTACAATTCCAATTCCAAAGCCAAAATAGCAATATTCCAACTCAGAGATAGTGCTCTGAATTGGTGGGGTAACTTGGAGGATCAAATACACCTCGCTCCAGACATAGTTACCTAGGAATTATTTGAGGAGAGGTTATGGAAGAAGTACCTGGCAGCGCATTATGAAGAACAGTAGGTAGGAGCCTTCCATGCCTTGATATCAGGAGGTCATACTATAGAAGAATATGATTCGATTTATGGAATTGGTTAAGTATGTCTCCTACATGGATACTGACTAGCACCAAGTGGATCATTTTATGTAGGGATTGAGACCTAAGATTAGGGCAATGGTGCGGATGTGGAAACCCTCCTCAGTTGTAGAGATTATAGAACAAGCTCATTATGTTGAAGAACACCTAGACTTAAAGGGTGAAGGCAGAGCCATTTTTCCACGTCAAATAGGGTTTATGGGGAAGACCCCTCGCATCTTCCAGAGGAGAGGAAGTTAGAGGCCACCATCATATTGAAACATGGTTATACCTAGAACATCGATAGTAGGGATTTCAATCGTTTCTAGTGCAGCTTCACCCACAGCTTCAAGGGTGTGTACAAATCAAAGTCATACGCGAGGAGTAGCAAGTGGGGGCAGGGGTTCCAGGGGAAGAAACTCTTTCCAAAGAACTCCACAACATTTAGTTTAAGGGCCACCATGCATCACTTGTTGGGGATTCAGAGGACCTCATTACCAGTGGGACTGCCTTGAGTTTGGAACCGATAAAAATAGAAGAGAGGGAAAAGAACCAATGGGGAGAGTAGGTAGCCACCACTGAATCTATGCAGCAGTTGACAATCAGCAAGTTGAATACCATTCTATCATGGTAGAAACCTCAGGTATGATAAAAAGAGTAAAAGTTAAAATTTTGTTTGACTCTAGTGCTACAAATAGTTTCATTTCACCAGTTTCATTAGAAAAATGTGGGTTGGAAACTTATGAGCACAATGACTTTACCCTAGTTGAGATGGCTTCTGGAATAAAACAAGCAGTAGGGCCTAGTGTTGACAAATTCTAGGTAAACCTAAGGTTGTACATGACTAAGTTGAAGGCATACGTCAGAGCATTGGGAATGTATGATGTAATTATTGGAATGGACTAGCTAGAAGCTCATCGAGCATTGATAGACTGTTTCAGGAAGAAGGTGATTTGTTTAGATGATGAAGGTAGGCCAATTGAAATTTTTTGGAATCAAGAGGGGAGTGTCCCTATGATTCATATCCATGATGAAGGTAAAATATTGTCTCAAACAAGGTTGCAAAATATATTTGGTCATGATTGTAAGTGACTAAAAAGGACCTTCCCTGGATCAACATCTAGTCTTGGCAGAATTCAAGCATGTTTTTCCAGAAAATTGCCTATATTACCTCTTGTAAGAGAGATTGATTTCACCATTGATCTGAAACCAGGTGCAAAACCAATATCGAAGACACCCTATAGGATGACAACTCTAGAGCTTTGTGAATTACAGATGTAGTTAAAGGAGCCCTTCGACTTAGGATTGATCAGACCTAGTATTTCACCTTGGGGTGCACCAGTAAATTTTGTCAAGAAAAAGGATGGTTCCTTGCAACTATGCATAGATTATAGAGACTCAAAAAGAGCCGCGATAAAGAATAGGTACCCAATACCTCGAATAGATGACTTATTTGATCAAATGAAGGGGGCAATGTTCTTCTCAAAAATCAATCTACGATATGGGTACCACCAATTGTGGACAAAGGAGGAGGACATCTCAAAAACTGCATTTCAAACTTGGTTTAGGCATTATGAGTTCATGGTTGTTCTATTTGGTTTAACCAATGCACTAGCAGTATTCATGAGCCTCATGAATGGTGTGTTCAGGAAGTATTTGGACCAATTCATGCAAGTCTTCCTTGATGACATTCTTATATATTCCAAGAATGAAAAGGAGCATGAAAAGCATCTGAGGGTAGTATTGACTTGTTTAAGGGAAAATCAATTGTACGGGAAATTGTCAAAATGTTCCTTCTTTCAGAAGAAAGTCCATTACCTTGGGCACATCATTTCAAGAGAAGGGATTTCAATTGACCCAGAGAAGGTGAAGGCCATAATGGATTGGCCAGTACCAAACAATTCCCATGAGGTACGTAGTTTTATGGGGCTAGCTGGGTATTATCACAGGTTTATAGAAGGGTTTTCAAGGATTGCAAAACCCATCACCACATTACAGCAAAAGGGGGTTAGGTATGAATGGACAAATGAATGTGACACTACATTCATAGAGCTGAAGAGGTTAATAATTGTTTAGTCAATTTAGTGTGTCCTAAATTGCTACATAAGTTATCAATCCAGGAGTCATAAACTGATGAAGTGTAGTGCACTGTATGTGCTAGACAACCCTTTTCCTACCTCACTATTTTCAGTTTTATCTTGTTTTGGGGTTTTTTTCTTGTTGGTCTCCTAACATGTTTTAATTAAAATGGAAATCCAAGTCTAAAGTTTTAAGAATACTTTAAAATAAAGTGTGGATGTAGAATTGAAGACAAGGTTTCTGCTTCTTATGAAAATTTCCAAACTTAGAACTTAAAAGATCTCTAAACATGCTATCTACAAAATCAGAACATGAATGAGAGTGTAAACATGTAGCTACATAAATCACTAAAAATGAAGTACTGAAAATGAGTTTACTTCCATCGTATTTGCAGAATTGAAATCTAATAAACTATTGCACTCAAAACCAAAGAGTAAAGAAACTGGAAACTAGTCAATGATTTCACCCATAATCACAATATTTCGTCAACTAACTTCTAAAATAGGGTCAAGCTAAAGACTCCGAAAATATCATCACATGGCATGAAAATAATGACATCTAAATTTCACACTAATGAAAGCAAAGTCTATTAGTTTTATATAATCACAATATTTTGAAAATTAACTTCTAAAACGAGGTTAAGCTAAAGACTCTGGAAATATCATCATATAGCATGAAAGAACTGACATCTAAACTATCTACTTGCAGACTAATCAAAGCAAAATCAATTACTTCACCTATAATCACAATAGCTTGCCAATTAACTTCTAAATGGGGTTAAGCTAAAGGCTCTGAAAATATCATAATATACCATGAAGAACTAATATATAAACTATCCTAAGCAGTAAACAAATCTCACTAAATAAAAGCATAACAACTAGAATTGAAAACTAAAGTTTAGCAGAGGAAGCAAATCTCAGATCACCACTTGATGCAAAAACTAAATTAAGAAGATCGAGCATAACTAGACTTAAAGACCTATTCTAAAGTGCACTGGTCAGTGTTAGTAGAGAATGTAGCAAGCTGCAAAAACATGTATAGGATTAGAATGATTAAAATCATAAACAAAATGAGAAATGTACAACTCAAATGAGAGAAAATATACATGAAAAACTATACAAAAGAAAAGAAGGGACATCAGCTACGCAGGGGCCCTCTGCATAGCTTTCGACTAATACGTTGTTACTTCAAACCACGCTTAAACAACCATGTGAAAAACATAGTTTTGTATTATGAAACAAAGGAATATGTCTCTCAGTTACACAATAGAAAAATAATGCTATATCCATAGTATCAAGAACTAACTATCTATGTTGCAAACACTTATATTTATAGAGAAAATGGATAACTGTATCTCAGAGGAATTTGTTCAGCAATAGACACGTGAATAGGTCAAAATCCGAGGATTCAGCTTCTCAGTTTCCATGAGCAGTAAATCTATGCAAGGTGGATGTTGGATTGCATTATGGAGATGGCCTGTAGGTGGTAAAAATGGATCCATGAGTTCAGGAATAGCTTCGGGCTTCTTTTATGTGCAAGAACAGAGTCCTTGTTAACGTAGAACTCTCTGTTGACCACCGTTTGACTAGTACCTTTCCTTACGAATTTGGCTAAGAAAATAGGACCTCATCCATGTGTGGATCATTCCTAATCTACCCATGTGTCTCATTCCTCCTACTGACACCTGTAACCCACAGAACAATGAAAACAACTGCGGAATTGTGAGTTAGCTGCGGAAAGTGGCTAAATTCCATAGCTGATTAACAAAACCTAGATCAAATAGCACACACAATGATATAATTTGAAAATCACTCATATACACTCCTGAAATCAACATGTAACAACTTTTGATAGCTTAGGAGGCAGTGACATGGGAAAATAGAATAGAAAGGATTTAAGAAAATGTGTGGAAGAGAGGTAGTTTTGGGGCTCAACATACCCCCATTGTGAAGATGTTGCATGTCCTCATGCAACCAAAATTGTAACTATCCTTCCTTCAATTCATCTGCTGTAAAACTTATGCTAAGACATCTAACCTTCTCTTCTTCTTTCTTGCTGTCACTGTCATGTTGGGCTTCATCATAAGACATCTGTACTTGAGATTGATAAGGGCTCTACTCAACCTCCTATTCTTCTTCTTTAGTTTTCTATTTTTCTTATGCCATAACCCTAAGTGCAACATGGTATTGTCATGTTTAACTTTGTCCAATTTGTTTTGCTCTTTTAATGTCTCATTCTCCCTCTAAATATGTCTGTTCAAGGCTTCCAGTTCATAAATTTCTTGTTTTAATGACTGGATCAAAGTTTCCTGAGTTGTTCCTAACTGATTAGATGAACTTCCTTGTTCTGCTATAGTCTTTTCCAATGATTCAATGAAATCATACATTTGTTGCTAAGTTTGATTAATTTCTGGTGCTATCTTCCTTGGACTAGCTTCAAAATTTAATTGAGGAGAAGGAGAATACTCTGGACTTTGATCAGGTGGAGTGTTTTCTGGTGATTGATCTGGAGTTTCACCTCCCAGGTCTATGAAGTAAGCTCCTTTGATTTTCTTTTTCTTCAATTTTCCCTTTAATCTAGAGCTTCTTCTTAGACCTTGTGAGCTTGTGTCTCCCTTTTATATTCTCTATTTCTCCTTTCCTTTTTGTTTTGTCTTATTTGACTGTTCTTTAAGATAAATTAATCTCTCAGAAATCCCTTGCTTTTCTTCTAAGGAAGGCTCAGGAGTCTGGTAAACGTCTTCAATATTCCTCTTTCCTTTATGTTTTACTTGTTTCCTAATCTCAGTCAATGTTTCAGAAGGCAATTCCTCTTTACTGGTTTCCTTGGTTACATAGTAGGAGTATCTTGGATTGTTAAAATTGTTCTTTTCCTCCTACTTTTCTTTGCTGAACTCCCCTCAAGTACTTCAGGAGGGTCTTGGAAGAAATTCCTAACTAGGAATTTTTCCCATGTATCTTTCTTCTCTTTCAAATGATTCTCAACCAATATCTTAATAAGGCCATGATGGTAGAGATGAGGCTCCACATCATCTATATTCTTTCGCACAGTAGTAGACATTGTTCTCAAACTACTCAACAACAAATAAGGAAGATTGATAGTTTCATTCTCCAGGAAATTCATTAATAATATGATATGATATATGTACATGGAGCCATACCTACCTTCGCATGTAATGAATTTCTGAATGATCAACATTAAACTAGTCCATCTATCTTTTAAGGCTGGAACAGGAATTCCTCATTTAGAAATTGATATGTACATACCTAGATTACGAAGAATAACCCTCTAGACCTTTTCATTGAAGTCCTTGTTCTTAAACCATCTCTCCCCTTCTTATGGAAGCTCTATGGCTACTGCAATTGATGAATCTGTCACTAGAAATTTGATGTCCCCAATTTCAACTTCTACACCATTGAAAGATCTTGCAAATGTTTTTGTAACTTCCTTATGACGACCTTTGAACTTCTTAATAAACTAAAACCATCTTTCCTTCTTCAATGTGCTCTTAAGCTGTGGGTATCCCTCCATGAATTTAGCTCCTTCGGGCTCTGTTCTCACTGTAAGACCCATCCCTCCTTCTTACTATGAAGATATCTCCATAAATGATAGTTTTATGGGAGTAGAAGAATTATGTGAGCAAAAAATAGAAGAGAGCTGCAGAGAAAATTAGTGATTACAAAATGGGAGGAATGTGGAGCATGAAATGAGAGTGGGTTCATGGTGCAGAAGTCTGTGTAAACAAATAATGAACCGAGGATTGTAAAACCTGGTGTGGAAGCATGGAGGTAGAGTGCCACTCATGAAATTTGTGAAACTGAATGGAGTTTGAGTTCATAAAAGGATGCAGAGTGGACGTCAGTGGGTTCTTAAAAAGGCTAAGGAGTAGAACGTCAGTGGAAGAGAGTCGTATTCAATCAGCATATGTTTACGTGATAAGCTGTTTTAACAAGTGTAATCAGGATGTATGACTAAGTACGAGTTAAAATCAAGAGTGGCTTATGAGACCATTAGGATTGATGTGGAGGATATGTTGGAGTTAAGGCAACTATCAAGTCAAATCATTACACATTATGGAGCTTGTGATTTTACAAACTATACAAATTATGCGTTGCAAATGCTATTTGAAAATGGTTTTGTTCATACCTTGGAATCATACCTCTTCCGTTTTGCTAACTTTTAATTGGCTACCTCTCTAGGTGCTTTTAGGTGATGATGTCTTCAAATATCTTCCTCTTCCATACCTGCATCTTTCTTCTATTATTATTTGGCTAATCACTTGAATGTCACTACAGAGTAACAAAGGATTAGCTGCAGAATCAGAATTCAGCTGCAGAATTAGAATTTAGCTGTGGAATCAGAATTCAACTATGGAAACTAACATAGTGAATGAAATATGACTTGGTGAATGAATGGAAATGAAAATTGACTGTATGGATGATATATGGAAAGGTGAATATGAAGATCAACTAAAAGAAATTTTATTGATGGAATGTGGTGGCGAGATGGAGAGAAATGAAATGACATGGAATGGAACAAACTATGAGTGAAATGAGAATTTTGTTGGAAAATATAGGGCGTCAGAATCTTTTGATTTTCACCCTGTATTTTCTATATAATACTACCAATCAGTGATTGGTTTTTAGGCTTATTATCATTATTATTATTTAGATGATGATGAAAAAAAACAAAGACTAGGATGATGGAGAAGAATGATTTTTCTTCACTAGCCTCATTGTAGAATTATCTTGAAAGGTTTTGATAAACTCCTCCTTTGAGAGTGGCTTATGATAGATCTTCAATCTATGACCATTCATAATGAGAGGATTTGATGCTCATCAATTGTTTTGATTCTTACCACTGCATTGCTAAAAAAAATTTCAATCTCATATGGCCGAAGCCCATGAGTTTGAAATTTACCTTGAAGATCCTTGAACTTTGAATCAAATAGCAATGCCCAATCTCCTTCCTGAAACTTTTTGTCCTCAATGTATTTGTCATGCTACTTAGCTCTCTACTGTTGAACTAGATTAATTCTTTGAACTTCTTCTTGTCTGATCTCATCTAGTTCATTCAACTACTCCAGTCTTTGCTTTTGAGCTTCTGATATATCCATTCCCAACTGATCTGCCATATTGAAGGTTTTAACTTGGAACTCAGTGGGGAGCAGGACTTCCTTCCCATAAAAAAGTTCTTAGGGAGTGTGTCCTGTTGTGTTCCTCCATGTAATTCTGTAGGCCCATTAGTCTTTAGGAATCCTTTCTGCCCAATCTCTTATGTGTAGATGCATAGTCTTGGTAATGATGCCTTCAATTACTTTATTTGTGGACTCCACTTGACCATTTGCTTGTGGATGATAAGGAGTGGATTTCTATGCTTGACCTTGTACTCTTCCATCAGCTTCTCCATCATTCTAAATGTGAATTGAGTTCCCTGATCTGTCACAATTTCTCTTGGAACACCAAAGCGAGTAAAAATATCCTCATAAAGAAAATTAACTACTTAATTTTCAGTAGCAGAAAATAATGCTTTGGCTTCTACCCATTTAGTGACATAATCAGTGTGTACCAATATATACTTTTTTCTTCTTGGATGGAGGATTAATAGGTCTAATAAAATTTAAAGCCCATTTTTCAAAGGGTTTGATGAGTACCTGAGGTTGTAATGGCATATCATTTGAGGGGGTAGCTTTTCCTACCCTTTGGCAACTGTCACACCTTTCGACATACTGTTTTGCATCTTTGAAGAGGGACGACCAATAATATCCTAAAGAAAGGATTTTATAAGCCGTCCTTTTGTTAGAAAAATGTCCACCACATGGTTCATCATGACATGTTTTGATAATATCAGGCATTTCCTCTTCCCTGACACATCTTCTGATCACAAAGTCTGGCCCTGTTTTAAACAATTCTTTAGAAATCCATGAATATCTTGAACTATCCTGAATAATCTTTCTTATTTCACTAGGAAATAAATGTGGAGGTAGTTTCCCTGTAACCAAATAGTTAGCCATATATGAAAACCAAGGAGTTTTAGTAGTTACTACAAATAAGTATTCATCAGGAAACTTATCCTCTATAGGAGAATCTTCATTGATATTCTGAATTTTAGACAAGAAATCAACAACTGTGTTTTGCTTCCCAAGTCTATCTAACACGGTAATATTGAATTCTTGTACATGTAGGAGCCATCTTATAACTTTGCCATTAGTAATAGGTTTTCTCATCAGATATCTAACTGCAGAATGATTAGTATGAATAAATTTTTCATGGCATGTTATATAATGTCTGAACTTATTAATTGCATGAACAATAGCTAAGAACTCTTTTTCAGTCACAGTATAATTCAACTCAGTGGGAGTCAAATTTTTACTGGTATAGTAAATGGAATAAGGAACCAAGTCTTTTTGTCCCAATACAACTCCTAGAGCTGTATCTGAAGAATCTGTAGAAATATGGAAAGGAAGTTTCCAATTTGGTCCTCTCAAGATAGGTGCTTCAGATATTCTTGTTTTCAAAGCTTCAAATGTTGATTGGCAATCAGGACTCCACTTGAATTCACAGTCTTTTGTAAGCAGTTTGAAGAGTGGAGATGCTATTTTGGTAAAGTTTTCTGTAAATCTTCTATAATATCCTGTAAATCCTAGAAAACTTCTAACATATTTCTGACAATTTGGAATAGGTAACTTCGAGATGACTTCAACTTTTGATTTGTCTACTTTAATCCCATCCCATGAAATATGATGTCCCAAAACAATACCTTCAGTTAACATCATCAAGCATTTTTAATGGATTAATGAAAGGTTTGTTTCTTTAAATATTATAAGGACTTTTTCCAAATTTTCCAAGGCTTCTTCAAATGTATTACCATAGACTGTAAAATCATCCATATATACCTCTACACAATCATGGATTAGATCAGAAAAAATTCCTAGTACTGCTCTTTGGAATGTTGCAGGTGCATTACATAATCCAGAGGAAGCACTTGGTAGGTGAAAGTTCCCCATGGACAAGTAAATGTGGTTTTATCCTGATCTTCAGGTGCTACCTGAATTTGATTATAACCACTAAAACCATCCAGAAATGAAAAGTACTTTTTTCCTGCTAATGTATCTAATACTTGATCGATAAAGGGCAAAGGAAAGTGATCCTTCAAGGTTGCTTTATTCAATTCCCTGTAATCAATGCACACCCTCCATTTACCATTCTTTTTAGGTACTATCACCAAGGGAGAAACCCATTGGCTATCTGAGATTGGGTAAATGAAGTTCACATTGAGTAATTTTTGGAGCTCTTCTTTTACAATTTCCCAAATATTTGGATTCATCCTTCTCTGAGGTTGTATGATTGGTCTATTATTTTCCTCAATATAGATATGATGGATGCAAGTCTTAGGGTCAATACGTTTTATATTAGTATACTCCCATGCAAATGTAGTAGAATGTTTTTGTAAGATTTTGGTTAGCTCTTCAAGTTGTAATCTTTCCAAGTTCTTGTTGATATTCAATGTTTTACCTAGAAAAATTTCAATTGAAGAACTACCAAAATCTTCCATAGAGTAGAGATACATTTTCCTTGATGACAAGTACTCAATATCAGAATCTAGCTAAAATTGTGTTTGATCATATTCTGAAGATGTTTCAAAGTTTTCTAATGTGTTTAGGATTTGACTATCTTCACTAACCTCAAAGAGAGTAAAGACAGGTTGTATAGCATCTTCATCATCGACCCATTTGTTGTCTCCTAGTTCTGTAATTGCTTTTGCTAGAGGATACAAAGTAAATCTCTTTGTTGAACTACCATAAAAAATGTACATGTCACAAGATCTACAACTAATAAAAGCATCAGCTGTGGCTAGCCAAGGTCTTCCTAAGATGACTGGGTGTCCTCCTAGATTATTCTTGGGAGTCAAAATCATGAAATCCACTGGGTATTCCCAAGAATCTGAGGAGACCAAAATATCTTCCAGTACAACATCTGGTTTGATTATTGATCTATCTGCAAGTTACAGTAAGGTAGGTGTGAAAAGAAGATTAGGAAGTTTAAGCTACTCCATAGTCTGTCTACTCATAATGTTTATAGCAGCCCCTAAGTTAATCAATGTATTTGGAATTTATATTCCTTTATGTGTGTCTTTGCAATTGGACTACCTGGATCCACATATTTATACATGGTAATATTTCCCATCATGATATCTTCTATCTTTCCTACCAGATGGATTCTTTTTGTGTCTCTTGGTTTCCTACCTGGTCTTTTGATACTAAACAGGTTTATTGTTTTTGCTAGAATAGGAATCTCTCTAATAGCTTGTAGCAATGGAATATTCATACAGACATTCTTTAATTCATCTAGGAAATCATAGTCAGGCAACAAGATTTGTTTTTCCACCCCCTTGTCAATTTGTAATCTCTCAGGAAAAGGAGGTGTGGATGTAGATGCATGTTGCTCAACTATAGGAGTTGTGGGAGTTGACTCTTTTTGTTTTTCTTTTTGAATGGTTGGGTTTTGAAGGGACGCTTCTTCAAAAAATTTATTGACTTTTAGAGAATCATCCTCAAAAGCATTTTTCTCTTGAATATCTATAGAAGGTTTTTTCTTTTCTAAAATCCTACAAGATCTAAGTTGAACATGATTAATATCTAGAGGAACAATGATATAGTTAGGAAATTGTTGTCATTCTACCATCTAAGCATTCTTAGGGTTTTTGTTGTTGGGATTTGGTAATGGTTGGGCTGGAAGTTGATTTGGATTCTGTTGAAATGGAAGTAAGAGTTGAGGATTTTGATTTTGTTGAGGAGGTTATTATTGTGGAAATGGTAATGAAAGTTGTGGGCTTTGGTTTGGAAGTTGTGGATTTTGTTGTTGGTTTTGTGGGGGAGGATATCCTTGATGAGATGGTGGATATTGGTAATATTGAGCGAATCTTCCATAAGGATTTTGTACCGCTTGTCCCCATGATTGAGATTGATATTGATTTTGAGGTTGAGGCCAAGGTTGTTTCCCAGAATTCCAATTTGGTGGGGGCTGAAAATCCATTGGATTGTTAAATCCTTGATTTTGTTGCCCTTGCCAAGGTCTTCTTGAAACAAAGCAAAGAGATTCTACAGAATTTGTATCCTCCTGAAAGATAGCTTTAAGCCCTGGGATTGAAGGACAATCCTTGGTCTAATGACTTTCTATGCAAATCATACATGTTTCTACAGCTTTTTCATCTAAGGGAAATTCTCTTAGAGCATGTTTCTTTTTACATTTAGGGCAAAATATGGCTAAGGCATCAACTTCTGTTTTCTGCTTGTTTTGAATTTTGAGGGTGTCTAATTGTTCGCTAAGGCTCCCTAGAATGTCGATTTTGAACTCATCAAGCATATTGCCAATTTCTGTCCTACTTATTATCCCAGTTGTAGATTTGTTTTCTCTAATAAGAGAAGGATCTCTAGGCCCTTTTCCAGTTTTAGATTTTCCCCTTGAGAGATGGACACATAGTTTTGCTATGTCACTTAGTGGAAGTTGAAAGATGTCTCCCTCCCCCATCATGTTTAAAATATCTATCCATTCATCTCTAATGGCTTTCAAGGTTTCTTCATCCAAATTGTTCATTTTTTCTCTCTTTAAGTTGTATTGAAACCTCTCAAGCAAATCCTCAAAGTTCTCATCTTTTTGCATCATTTTGAATACCTCATCCTTATGATTAGTAAGCATACAATAATCCAGATATCTATCCAAAAATGCTTGCCTCATATCATTCCAAGTCCTAATAGATTGAGTGACTAAAACGATGTACCATTTCAGAGAAACCCCTTTCAATGTTGAAGGGAACAATTTTAGTTTTTGATAATCTTCTAAATAATCATAGGTTCGACATAAGACTTTAAACTCAAATATAAATGTTTCAGGATCCTCACTTCGGAATCCATAAAAGTTTGGGAGGACAGATGGTGAAATGTTTTTCATTGTTGTATGGGTTTCCTCATCTATTATAGGGAATCCAAATGAGTTATCTCCTTCCCTATTTCTCCCAATGTTACCTCTACCTCCTCCATTATTTCCTCTACCACCTCCATTATTTCCTCTACCTCCTCCTCTACCCCTTCCTCCAAATAGTCAAAATTCTCCATCTTGTACTTATTCTTCCATGATAGTTTCTTCCGAATCTTCTAGCTCCTCTATTAATGATTTATGAGAGAGAGTTTCAACCTCCCATTCTTCTCTAGGTAATTATACTTCTTCCACTACAATAGGCTCCCCTATGGAGGTGAAGAAGGGTTCTTCTCGTAGGTCAGATTTATTAGATGGAGTGGGAGAATCTTCTAATTCAGTTGCTGCTCCTTGAATTCCAAGAATCCCAAGGCTAGGAGTATGAGTTTGGGATGGAGGTGTATCTTGTATATTCCTTGAAGTAGTTGGAGTTGTAAAAACCAAACTTCTTCCCCTAGCTATAAACCTTCCCCAAGAATCTCTTTCTCTATGCATGTCATTTTTTTTTTTTTTTTGATGATTTTTATTTGGGCTAATAATCCTTTTTCTAATCTTCCATATCACTCTAGGTGCAAGAAGAGAGCATAGTCAAGAAATTGTTGAACTAATAATTCTCTTTTCTGATCCTCCAGATCACACTAGGTGTAAGAGGAGAGCATACTTCAAGAAATTATTAACTTTCCCTTTTTTCTTTGAATGTAAGAGATAGGCTACTTAGTTACACTTCCCCAGAAATGACGCAAAAATGTTTAGGCAATTTAGTGTGTCCTAAATTGCTACATAAGTTATCAATTCAGGAGTCATAAACTGATGAAGTGTAGTGCACTATATGTGCTAGACAACCCTTTTCTTGCTTCACTGTTTTCAGTTTTATCTTGTTTTGGGGTTTTCTTGTTTTTGGTCTCCTAAAGTGTTTTAATGAAAATGGAAATACTAGTCTAAAGTTTTAAGAATACTTTAAAATATCAGGCATGGATGTAGAATTGAAAACAAGGTTTATGCTTCTTATGATAATTTCCAAACGTAGAACTTAAAAGATCTCAAAACTTGTTGTCTACAAAATCAGAACTTGAATGAGAGTGTAAACATGCATCTACATAAATCACTAAAAATGAAGTACTGAAAATGAGGTTACTATCTCTGCTGCCAATCCTATTTGCAGAATTGAAATCTAATAAACTGTTGCACTCAAAACCAAAGAGTAAAGAAACTGGAAACAATTCAATGATTTCACCCATAATCACAATATTTCATCAATTAACTTCTAAACTAGGGTCAAGCTAAAGACTCCGGAAATATCATCATATGGCATGAAAAAAATGACATCTAAATTGCACACTAATGAAAACAAAGTCAATTAGTTCATATATAATGACAATATTTCGTTAATTAACTTCTAAAATGGGGTTAATCTAAAGACTCTGGAAATATCATCATATAGCATGAAAGAACTGACATCTAAACTATCTACTTGCAGACTAATGAAAGCAAAGTCAATTACTTCACCAAGAATCACAATAGCTCGCCAATTAACTTCTAAAACGAGGTTATGCTAAAGGCTCTGGAGATATCATCATATAGCATGAAGAACTGATATCTAAACTATCCTAAGCAATAAACGAATCTCACTAAATAAAATCATAAAAACTGGAATCGAAAACTAAAGTTCAATAGAGGAAGCAAGTCTCATATCACCACTTGATGCAAAAACTACATTAAGAAGCTCAAGCATAACCAGACTTAAAGACCTATTCTAAATTGCACTAATCAGTATTCATAGAGAACGTAACAAGCTGCAAAAACATGTACATGATTAGAGTGATTAAAATCATAAACAAAACATGAGAAATGTATAGCTCAAATGAGAGAAAATATACATGAAAAACTATACAAAACAAAAGAAGGGACCTCAGCTACGCAGGGGCCCTTTGCACAACTTTGGACTAACACGTTGTTACTTCAAACCATGCTTAAACAACCATGTGAAAAACAGAGTTTTGTATTATGAAATAGAGGAATATGTCTCTCAGTTACACAACAACAAAATAACGCTATATCCATAGTATCAAGAACTAACTATCTGCATTGCAAATGCTTATATTTATAGAGAAAATGGATAATTGTATCTCAGAGGAACTTGTTCAGCAATAGACATGAATAGGTTAAAATCCGAGGATTTAGCTTCTCAGTTGCCATGAGTAGTAAATCTATTTGAGGTGGATGTTGGATTGTATTATAGAGATGGCATGTAGATGGAAAAAATGGATCCACGAGTTCAAGAATGGCTTCAGGCTTCTTTTACGTGCAGGAATAGAATCCTTGTTGACGTAGAACTCTTTATTGACCACCCTTTGACTGGTACCTTTCCTTACAAATTTGGCTAAGAAAATAGGACCTCATCCATGTGTGGATCGTTACTGAGCTGCCCATGTGTCTCATTCCTCCTACTGACACTTGTAACCTATAGAACAATGAAAATGGCTGCGGAATTGTCAGTTAGCTGTAGAAAGTGGCTACATTCCATAGCTGATAAACAAAACCTAGATCAAATAGCACACACAATGATATAATTTAAAAATCACTCAAATACATTCCTGAAATCAACATGTAACAAATTTTGATAGCTTAGGAAGTAGTGACATGGGAAAATAAAAGAGAAAGGGTTTAAGAAAATGTATGGAAGAGAGGTAGTTTTGGGGCTCAACACTAACTAGTGCACTGATCCTTCAAGTACCAGAAATGAGAAAAGATTTCACTGTCTACATCGATGCTTCGTTGCAAGGATTGGGTGCAATATTGATGCAAGAAGGTGGAGTAATAGCTTACGCTTCTAGAAAATTGAAGAAACATGAAGATTTATATGCTACCCATGACTTATAATTGTCAGTAGCGATGTTAGCCTTGAAGCTATGGAGACACTACCTCATTGGGAGAAGATTTGAGTTAAGAACGGATCATCAAAGCCTGAAGCATCTCTTCACTCAAAGGGATTTGAATGCCAGACAAAGGCGATGGAGTGAATTCATGAGTGAGGATGATTTTGAAATCTCATACATTAAGGGAAAGGAGAATGTAGTGGCGGATGCACTAAGCAGGAGGCCACGAACCTTCTCCCTTGTAGCCTTATAGGTAAATTTAAGGGAGTAGATACTGGAGAAACTCTTTGAAGATAGTTGGTATCTAAAAGTCATCTCAGCTATCCAGAATGGGAAATAGATAGAACCAAAGTTTGAAGGATATCTCCTTGAACCAGATGGACTATTGAGATTCCAAGGGAGAATGTACGTACCTAAGGAAGGGGATATAAGAGAAACCATCCTCAGAGAGTCTCATAGAGCACTTTATTGTGCACATCTTGGGGTAAAGAAGATGTACGAAGACACAAGGAAACTCTTCCTTTGGGTAGGCATGAAGCATGACATAGCCCAGTTTGTTGCAAAATGTTTTGAATGTCAGCAAGTGAAGGCTGATCGTCGCCATCCAGCAAGACTCCTACAACCTCGTGACATCCCTACATCTAAATGGGAAGTAATTTGCATGGATTTTGTGGTGGGTTTTCCACTCACTTCCCAGAGGCACAATGCTATATTTGTTATAGTTGATAAATTGACCAAAAGTGCCCATTTCATCCGAGTAAGGGGCACTTACGATGTTACATATGTGGCGCAAGTGTTTGTCAATGAAGTTATTTGATTGCACGGATTTCCCACAAAGATCATTTCTGATAGAGACTTCGATTTGCATCTAGGTTTTGGAAAAGTTTGCAGTCAGCACTAGGAACTCAATTGAACCTGATCACTGCATATCATCAAGAAACAAATGGGTAGACTCAAAGAGTAAATTAGGTTCTGGAGGACATGCTTAGGATGTACGTCATGGATAATCAGACTTAGTGGGAAAGGTACTTACCATTGGTAGAGTTTGCCTATAATAATAATTATCATAGTTCAATTGGGATGCTTCTTTATCAAGCTCTATATGAAAGGCTTTGCAGGATGTTGTTGAGTTGGGAAAAGTTGGAGGACCAAGTGATAGTTGGCCCGAAATTAGTTTAAGAAATGGAGTAATAGGTAAAGCAGGTTCGACAAAGGTTAAAGGAAGCACAAGATAGACATAAGAGTTATGCTAATTCACATAGGATTGATCATAGTTATGAAGTAGGGAACCACGTTTTTATTCGTATCCGGCCCAACAAAAGCACCATCCGGTTTGGGAAGGGGTCGGAATTGTCACCTCGGTTAGTAGGACCATTTAGGATCAAAGAGAAGATTGGACCAGTTGCCTATCATCTTGTACACTGTCCCATTTGCATAAAACTCATGATGCTTTTCATGTATCTATTTTACAACATTATGTTTTTTATGAATCTCACAAACTAGATTGGCGGGACATGCAGGTCTCGGACATGGGAACCGTAATGGTAGAACCATTATGCATATTGGACCGTAGGGTTCGATAGCTCAGACATCACACGGTGGGCCAAGTTAAGGTCTAGTGGAACAAGTATAGCCCAGGATTTGTTACCTGGGCGGACGCAAAGACTATGCGTCATGACTACCCCTCACTTTTTGAGCATCTGTGATGCCTATTTTGACTTAGATAGCTACCTATGTTAAGGTTCTATTTTGTAGTTCCATGTTATTTATTTATGAACATTATGTAATATTGACGCATTTGGTTTGACACATAAAACTACTTATATGAATCAGTTGATAAATTTGATATTTATAATAGAAATGGTTGATATATGGACTACATGTAAGACTCACTTAGTGATGGGTTATCTAGTGTGTAACTTATTAGAATTATTTTGGTTCATATATAGCTCAAGTGGATATGATTTGTTTAAATGAATGAATTAGTGAGATTTTGCAGATTGACACATGGTTACTATACTTAATTATATGATTATTATATGTCTTATTGTTATATAAATGCATGAATGAGAGCTAATCCATAGGGGGAAAAGAACTATATGATAGCCAAGAGGGAAAGACGAGACATCTCACGAGGAAGGTATAATGTACATTATTTTATTACATTTGGTATCTACTAGATATGCACTCTTATGACATGAGTAAAATGAAAATGATAGGTGGAAAGATGACCTGATTGGATTATTCGATGATAAGTCCAACCAGCTCTGTAGTGTGGTCTGTATTAGGGTATTGACTCTAGTTCTATAGGAGGGGTGGATGCATTTCCCACCGTGTATCCTCCAGAACCTGGAATCGCGGGAGGGAAGTGGTGGACATGCTCCCATAGATGTATGATGATGATTGCCAGTTGCCTGTTGGGGAATTTAGGTCGATGTATTCGACGCTTCCACCATGTCAGTTTTATCAATGGTTAGTATGGCCATTGTTAGTGATAAAGCAACAGAGGATGGATAGGGTGGGAGTGGAGGCAGGTCAGGATGGATAGGAGGATATAGATTAGTTGGAGACTATTGATGGGAAGTAATGTCATTGTCTGACTTATCAAATTTTAATGCTATAACTCTCTCTGGTTTGCTATGCTTTCAAACTCCTTATATCTTTTTATTCTAACTTTGAGACGAAATTTTCTAAAGGAGGGGTGTATGTAATGCCCCACTTAAATCTTATCCTACAAATTTTGTTAATGTTTAAATTATCTAAAAATATTGAGAAATATTGGTCTAATATAAATTCATGATTTCCATTATTCAAATTCCCAACTTACCTTCTCAAATTGAATCTTAGGTAGGATATGGTCTCCTTCCATTATTTCAAATAATACATGTATTCATCTCACATTCCCCCATGTACCCTCACATTTACTTGGGAGAAGACATAGTCCTCTCCATTTAATTATCAATATATATATTCATATCACATTCCCAAATGTACTTTCAAATTTACTTGGGAGGAGACATGGTCCTCTCCCATTAATTTCGCAATTTTATATTCATGCCACATTTCCAAATGTACTCCCAACTTTACTTGGGAGAAGAGAAGCCAACTGTAAGGAAGGATGAGAAGTTAATGACATTAGTGAGAGGTGGTTGAGATGGAGAAGAGAGGGAGGGTATAAAAAGGGAAGGGGGAAGGGAGAAAAAGGGAGGTTGGGGTCTTCCTTATGATTGTGGGGTTGGTTGTGATTTGAGGACTTGTATTTTTGGAGACCTTAGGAACCTGTGGAGGTTTCTTGGGTTGTTGAGAGGAGGGAAATATTGTTACCTTGGTCTCGATCATTCATCTTGGACACACACACTACATCTGGTTGGACTTGGGCTTGTAGGGCTAGGGAACCTATGGAGGTTTCCTAGGCTAGGGATGATTTCCTAGTTGGCTAGGAGGTAAACCTAGTTGGGTCCATCGACAAGAGCATTCAATAGGAGCAGCGGGACAAAGTCATCTCCATCAGCCATCGGTACAGGTATTCCTCCCTAGATTAGTCATGCAAATTTTATTAGAATGAAATATTCACCTTAAGTTATGTTGATTAGAATGTAAATGGTAAAATTTAATTTGTTTAAAAATCTTGTAAGTAGTAAACTATCACCTCTTATTGCATTTAATTTCAGAAGAAAATAGATTTGTTAGCAGACCCTAGGATAGGTCTCTTACATGAGACCCTAGAAACGGAGGCAACAACTACCCTCACTTCCCTCAGCACACCAATTAAGCCAAAACATAATAGGAAGAGGTAGACCTCAATGTATTTCAAGGCTAGGAAGAGCACAAGAATCAAATCAGGGAAACCCTAGCCTTCTTCAAAAGTGCCAATTGTTATTGAAGATTCACCCTTTGCCCAAGGAAAGGAATCCCCTTCCAAGGCACCTATCACATATGAAAGGGTAACTCCTAGATCGCCCACATGGAAAGAAAAGGGAGAACTACAAGACCAAAAAATAGTCCTACAGGAGGCACAAATAGTTCCACAGGAGACCCTGCCAAAACTATAGGAGACCCAAGAGCTTGAGAAAAATGTAGAAGGACAACTGCGGGGAAAGGAGGAAGAAATAGAGCTACAAGAACCTAATCCCCAGCCAAGTCTTGGCTCCTACTACAATCGTCTTGAGGGGGTAAGTATAATTCCACAAAAAATTGCAATCCCTTTATTCTTTGAATTAGAGAAAGAAAGGATAAGGACCCATAGATGGATGCAAATAGCAAAATCTAAAGGGGTTGAGGATATTGGCCATATGGAGAACAAACTTAGAGAAATGGGTAGAGAGTTAAGTGCTACCAGACACAGAGAAGAAATCACAAGGAGCCACCTTGAAACTGAAAATTAACTGCTAAGAAGACAACTGCAAGAGAAAGAGACCCAACTGGCATGCATGGTCAGTTGGTCCATGGAGGCATTACAATGTAGGCAACCAACAAAATACTATGGCCTGTATCTCAAGGACCAATGGTTGCAATTTCAGATAAAGACTTTGGCACAAAGAGGCACCATGCCTTTCCAAGATTACAGGCAGTTTATGGACTTGTTTGACCAAAGCACATCAGAAGATAAGGCAAAGATGGTAGAATTCTACTTGCGTAACATGGCCCTCATAGACATGAATGTGTGGGACCCTAATGCTAGGCTAGGGGACCTGCAACTAATGGCCATGGCCTCATGGATGAACCATGAAGAGTTAAGGGAAGTAGAAATAAGAAGGTTGAGGATAAAGGAGTAGAATGAGCCATTAATGATTAGAGTTGATCCATCAAAGCCAATGGCACTCATCAGCACACTTAACCTACTTGCCCATAATCCTCAGATTTCCCCTAGATATATAAGTGATCAAGCACAAGCCATTGGACGTTTTGAAGATATGGAAAGGTTACTTGGGGATGACTGTGTACATGCCTATATGAGGAGATGGAATACCTTACCACACAGTTTGCAGATCAAGGAATATCATTCCCCAATGAGGATGAAGGAGGCATTAAGGAGAGTGCCCATGTATAAGTGCTCCATGCAGAGGTTGAAGGTCAATTGGATTGGCCTCAAATTGAGTCCCCTATTGCTGTTAGGCGTGCTAGAAGGCAGAAGAATAGAAGAAGAACAATAGCAGTGGGAATAAATAGATAGAAAGGCAAGATTCTATGACAAAGAATAGGAGACCACATCAAAAGCATGGGATGCTAGGGAGGCCACCAGGGCCATAAATGATGAGGAGATGGACTAAGTTGCTCAAAGGATGACCAACACTTTTAGTAGGGGGGTGATGATGAGCCTCATAAATGGGTAACTATATGGGCTCATTTTACCTCCTAACCTAGTCAAATCAACCATTCTCTTAGCTTATTGTGTGATTTTCAAATTATATTTATGCTTATAGACTGAGTTGAGTTAGTTATGATGTCATGTGGCCTAATATGTGTTTAATGCAGATTATTGATGAATTTTATGGTCGAAGTCAAGGATCCAGTGGACAAATGGCAGTAATAAATTGAAGTGGACAAAGGATAGGACTTATAGGAGGGAGTCCCCTTCATTTATTACTCCTCACTTCAAATTCTCCTTCATTCATCTTGGAGCACAAGTAGCCAAGTCATGTATTAGCAGGCAACTGAGCAAGTGGAGGATGACTGATGATTATCTCGATTTTTGGGAGCCAAGCGTCCCTAATTTTTAGGAAGCTATTGGTAGCTTTAATTGTATAAGTAGAGAGGCCTAGGGCCTCACTAGGGTCAGATTTTTGTTGGAATTTTGCTGTAGTATTTCTTATGTAAACTCTGCTCAACTTTGAGCTTATTATCTTGACAGTTCATGTAATCTTGTTATTGTTTTGAGAATAAAGATGGAATCCTTTTTGATTTAGTACTAAGTTACCTCAGAGGTCTGAAGCTCTTGGTTTATGGCCTAATCCAAGCAACCAAGCTCCTCTTTACTTGTATTTGTATGTTTTATTTCAATCTGTAGATTAGGTTGTTGTTAGATGTATTTCTTTTATGGTTAAGAATAGGTTGCTTTTGATGATTCAATAGTTTGATTCCATTTGTGCTTTCTATAGTAGATTAAGTAGTGATAAAGAAAATATACAAAAGGCTAGCAACAGTGCCTTGGCCTCTCTTCCTCCATTTGGGACCATGATTTGAGGCAAAGACCCTTTTGTTGCCCCAAAAACACAAATTTTCCTCATTCATAGGATTTCTAGTGTTTGTAGCTTCTTATTTGGTTCACAGTCTAGTTTATCATTGCTTCAGAACTTCTTCATCATGCTCATTTCCTTGTTTTCAATAGTCTTCTTTCATGATTTATTTTCCTGCAATGGTTATCAACATTTCCTTTCATAGATCATAGTTTACTTGATGCAAAACCTCTGTCTTTTTAGATACACTTATTTCCTTGCTTGCTCAATCTCATTGGTTCATAGTCAGTTGTTTATACAATAGATATCTTCTAGCAGCAGGCCAACCTATTAGCTATTCCATTCTCCATGTGATCCATGTCCTATAAGTCGCCCAAGTTTCCCCTTAATTCTACCTTAGTTTCCTGCATTTTCCATATAATTTCTTCCTCTCTCCTTGAGAAACTCCAATCATCTTTCTCTCTCGTAATGATTCTTGGTAGACCCTATGTGCCCTAACACTTTGTTCCGACCTTCATTAACCTTTTTGACCCAGTCTCACACCCTCAAAAAACCCAAAACTTCTCTCGGCCTCCTCCTATAGGCCTCCTGTAGAACGTTGGTTTTCCTCCTGTAGATTTTCATGCAGGCTTTCTTTTGAAGGCTGAGCATGGGAAAAACCTCTAGAAGGCCACCTGAGACCTCCTAGGACCCATCTACACCATCCTACATCCTCTCAAGTCCCAAAACTACCCTCCATCGTTGCCTATTCGCTGCCACATTCACAAACAAATAAATTACATGCATGACACATTCACATATAAACACATAAAAATCCAAAAAGATGCTTTTTGATCATTTACTTCCAGAAATAGCTTAGGTATATGTTGTTTACTTCCTTGAGTAGGTAATGACATTATTTTCATGGTTTTCATAGTGCTTTCTGCAAAAGTAGGATTAGTGGTTAACTAGGATTTATTTGGTTTGCTTTACATTTCAGTCTTCCTTTTTGCAAGTAGAATAACATCAATAGAGTAATCTCTCTTTTTCCTTTCATCACATATAGAGCTTCTCCTAGAATCCATAGAAGTTGGCTTGAGCTCCTAATGATCTTGCACTAGCTAACGAAGTGACAACCTACAGTAAGAACTAGTACTTGTGCATATAGCACCATCGCTTCCAAGTTTGTTACAAACTACCGGGTTGATAAGAGTAAAGTAGGTAGCCCAGGAGTTGTAGCATTATTGCTGCAACACTAGTGCTCAACACATCTCTATGCACATATTGAGGTCTTTATCCTCCAAGGTGCTGAATAAACTTTTATTGTCGGTCATGTGGAATGAGGCTCCACTGTCCAGATACCAAACACAACCCACCATCGATGAAACCATGCATGTAATGAGGGTAAATCCAATTCGAACTGATAGGCTAGTGTCTCACCTTTTGATCCTTTCGAGGATTCCTTATTGGATTTCTTCAATGGACAATTAGTTGCATAATGGCCCACCTCATGACAATTAAAGCATCTCACTTTAGATTTGTCAATCTTCTTCCCTCCATGAGAAGAACTCGATTAAGAATGGGAAGCCTTCCCCTTCCCTTTCCTTGCCTTACTTGCTAAGGCTATATTTTCTTCATCATCATTCTTATATGAAGAACCATCTCTAGTGCTCCTCTTGATCTCCTCCTGCATCAGATATGACCGCAGTCATTCCCAATACAGTAGTTTCTCTCTTCCATTCACAGAGTCCTAGTAGGTATGCCAGATCTTTGGAAGACCGAGGAGAGAAAGGCTCATGATATCATCATTGGCTGTCATTATTCCCACACTACCAAGATGATCTCTACAGGTGGTGAGCTTGTTCAGATATATAGAAATAATGTCGCCCTTCTCACGCTTGATTTTCCAAATCTTATCCTTGAGCACTAGTTTCCTTTGGTTGCTACTGTTATGATATAGGTCCTTCAATGTCTTCCACATTGAAAATGGAGTCTCCTTCCCATGGATACTAGAGATAATATGGTCTCAAATTACCTCTAGAAGAATCCTTCTCACCTTCGTCACACACTTCTTCCATTTAGCCAACTCTTGTGCATTAGCTGCAGTTGACTTGGGGATTTCTTGATCAATGAAACCCTTCAAACCATTGTCCTCTAATACTGCTTCCATGCCATCCTTCCATGATATGTAATTCGAGTTTCCATCTAGTGCATACTCGAGTCTCAAGTGATTGAACGCCATTGGTGAACTTTGAGGTGTGATAAGAATTTGATTTTGTACCTGCAATCAATAACTTCAACCTTCGACTTTCCCTTCTCAGTATACTATTCACAACTCTAATCACCTTTTCTCTGATACCATGTAGAAATTATCACTATAGATTAACCTGATTATGTAATAAACTAAAGAAAAATACTTAATCTACTTCTACAATCAAACTTGCAGAAGCTTAATCAATTTGAGCAAGATCAAATAGAATGCATATAACAGAGAAGAAGAATCAATACACATGAAACACATAAGAATACTCTATGGAAATCCTCAGTTAAAAACCCCGCTATCTGTATTATCATACAAGCAGAAATATCTCAGCATTATACAAAGCTTTAGCTCTCACAGCTATCCAGCTCTTACTACAATCCCTCACACTGTTCATAGACAAACTAGACAACTCATGTGCCTTTCCCTCTACCCTTCAAGGCCCCTATTTTGTTGTGTTGCTTTCTCTGGGTTTTCCAATTGTAACCTTCTGTGACACTGATCTGACACACTGCTCCAACACACTATAAAACTGGGCAAATCTCAAGGAATGAATTCCTTCTGCATGCAAGAGATTTTCTTATAGGAAAATTCTTGCAACTAATAATACATTGTCCCTACCTTTAATCTCAACTTGGTCTTTGTCTGAACTGACATGCATGAGTCATTTATGAGAGAATATTTAGTTATCTAGAGTACACTGGTTTCATGCATGCATGCATTAACTGACTAAACTCACAATTAGTTCCTCAAATTGTTTGGAACTAATTTAATTGGACTTAACTCAGTTAACTGAGCTAACTAATTACAACTCAAATACATCTCATCCTTATATCCTTAATTAAAGGATAACTTCCTCAATCATATGGATAACTGTTGCATGACCTCACAAAAAATTCTAGCTTGAATTTTTCCAACTAATTAACTGAAGATGAATTAATTAATTATTTTCCATGTAGCCGGTGAGACTAAATTCGAATTTTAATTCTCAATTTTAATTGAAGGACAAGTGAAAATTGGAATATTCTTTTGCCACATCTCCACAAACTGCTGACTTGACAACCTTTTTTCTTCCTTTCTATATATGTCTCCTACCGCAAGATCACTTTACTATGCTTTCACCCTAAAATGTTTTCAAAAATGCCTCCCATGTGGTACCCCTATTTTCCAACTCTTTTCTAACCAGAATTTTGATTATGCCATAGTGGCATAATTTAAAAACTATTTGGTCTCTCCTCTTTTACATACTTCTCGACATCTTATATAAACGTTTCAATAAGAAATGAGGGAAATTGATCAAATTTACATGAATTGAAATGTAACAGAAGCCAAATGTGGTAGAGATAAGTTAATGAGTACCTCCCTTCATAGGTGATGAACTTTTGGAGAATGTACAACAAGTATTTCCATTTCTCAACCATAGCATTCCTCTGCAACCCGATTTTCTAATTCATAGCGTGATCTTCTTCAAGCATAAAATGATGCCACACACCCTTCTCCAATTTACCTTTCTTAAACCATTTCTCTCCCGTGGTTGGTAGCTCCATGGCCTGAGAAATAGAATTATCTGTCACTTGAAACTATAAAGAGCTAATTCTGGGCTTCCTTCCATCGAAGGTGCGTGCAAACTCCAAAGCTACAACGTCATAACCATCGAATTTGATTAGGAAGAGAAGAAACGTCGTTTCTTGTAATAAGGGCAGACTGCCCTCATACTCAACCATCCCCTCTAGTTCCTTTACATACCATGGCTCAATGCAGGCTCATGCCATATAATTTGAAGGTTACACGACTCCCATTGTCCTATGAAATCCTACAAAGAAGACCCTTCTGGAGATAATTTTTTTGAAAATATTGAGGGTGCGATGACAATCTTTGCATTTGTAAAATTTAAATTACATGCACTCATGCCTTAATTCGTGTTCCTCAACATCCTATCCACTTATACTTGTGATTAGAAAATAATCCACCCTTAAAATGTAAAATTTTTATTAGAAATCCTGGATATTTGGTATGATTTTGAGGCAAGTAGGGTTATGATGATTAACGATTGTGGTGGTGGTTTAGAATTTCAAGAAGGAAATGCATGATTTACACATGATAATAACTAAATCATTAAAGAGGTAACAAGGTTTAGTTAATCAATTGGTTGAGGAAGGAATATTTCACATACATCCCTGATCCCCATCATGATCTTAATTGGAACATGGTAGTGATTTCAAAATAAGGTTAACTAGACCATAATGTCCCTGCACTTAAAATATTTATTCTTGTTGGAAATGATAAATAATGTCGATCAAATAAAAAAAATTAACAATCATGGCTTTTCAAAAGTAGACATCATTCTTCTAAATAATGATTCAAACAATCCATTAAAACTCATGATTGCAACGAAATTCCTATACTGTGACAGGGTTCCTCCACCCAAACCCAACTTTCCTGTAATGAAACATATTCTACACCAGAAGTTGTGGTTCCTGTACTACATAAGGGATTCTCACAAAATCAAATTTCCTTTGTTATACATAGGCTGAATTCATCAATAAATCACAAAATATAAAGGATTTTCTTCTATTTCTAGTTTCCAAGTGTCATTATGATTCCTTGATTTGATCAGGTGAGGTCTACAAAGATTCCTCAAATCCTACAAAACAATTATGAGGGAAAGAATGAAGTGAGACATGGATATATTTTTAGAAAGGGAAGGAAATTATTGAGAGCACTTAGAATGATAATCAAGATAAACCACTAGAGGGATATAGGAAAAGGGAGTGGGGAAATTTTTTTAGGAATAAGAGGGAAAACAGAAGTTGGGACATGAAACTTTGTGAGGAATAGGAGGGAAATTTTAACCAAGACAAAAGAGGAAATAGAGGGAAAATTACGAAAAGGGAACAAGAAGAAAGGTAAATTTTTTACCTCAATTCATAGATGTGTCTACCACATAGTGTTGTACCATGGATGAATTAACTACAATGGGAGTTTTACATTGCTTGTTCGAAATATGCCATGCCAATTGCCTTGAACTTGGATATGGGCTAAGCTCTGCCAGTCATTATGTTGTCAGAAGAAAACGTTTACAGAGACATGCTTCTTCTTAATGACAATTATTATTTACAATAATCAAGTAACATCCCTTTTTATTATAAAAAATTGTTCTACCCGCCAACATGTTGGTTTTCAGGTGGATCCTTCAATAACCATGTGAGTAAGTTGATTTTCACAGTCATAGGTAAATATCTTTTTCAATTTGTTTTTTGTTTTTTTTTTTTCAATTTATTTTTTTATTGGAAAAGAGAAATCAGATTTGCAGTAGGTTGGAAACACCACCTACCATTCTTAATTATGGTTGTTGTTGCACTTGCTATATAAATTTTTCCTTGGTAGTGGGATGAAAATATACTTTAAGTCTATGGTCATTTACAAGGAAAATTGATTCTTTTCCATCAATGTTATTGATTTCTACTGCTCCATTTTCAGAAACCTTCACCACTTCATATGGTCTCATCCAGCGTGTACAAAATTTCCCTTTAAAATGTTTGAATTTAGAATCATAGAGTACCCAATCCCCTGGTTGGAACTACTTCTTTTTGACGAACTTGTCATGGCATTTCCTTTGTTGTTGTTGCATTAATGTATTCCGTTGGACAACATCCCTTATGATTTAATCAATTTTGTTCAACTATAAGAGACGTTGTTGTTGTCCTTCCAAGAGATACGATCCTAATTGGACAACATTTGTGAAATTTTTGATCTGGAATTCCATCAACAATAGTACCTTCTTTCTGTACACCATCCCATAAGGTGTATGACTTGTGTTGTTCCTCCAGGTAGTTCTACAATCCCATAAGGCCTCAGATAATCTTTTCTCCCAATCTTTCTTATGAAGGTTCACTGTTTTGGTAAGAATGGACTTGATCACCTTGTTAGTAGATTCTACTTGGCCATTTGCCTGCGGATGGTACGATGTTGATTTCCTGTGTCAGATTTTACATTGATCCATAATAGCTTTCACTAGATTAGAAACAAACTGAGATCCATTGTTAGAAAATTTTTCTCTAGGAACACCAAATTTAGTAAAAAATTCACTAAATAAGAATTCAACATCTTTTTCAGTGGCAAAAGAAACAACTTTAGCTTCTACCCATTTTGTTACAAAATCTGTGCAAACCAAGATATGTCTTTCTTTTAAAGATGTTGGAGCTATAGGTCCTACAAAATCGATAGCCCATTTTTCAAAGGGATCAACCATAGCTTGAGGACACAAAGGTATTTCATTGGCTTGACTAGGTTGGCCCATTTGCTGAAAACTATCACAATTCTTGACATATTGTTTGGCATCCCAGAACAAGGAAGGCCAAAAGTAGCCAACACAAAGGATTTTATATGTTTTCCTTCTATTAGGAAAATGGCCCCCACAGGTTCGTCATGGGCAGATTTCAAGACATAAAACACTTCTTCCTCTCCCACACATCTACGAATAATGTGGTTAGGTCTAGTGTAAAATAGGTCTCCCTGAATCTAGGAATATGAGGAACTTTTCTTAATAATACTTCATCTCTCTTGAGTGAATAGATGAGGGAGTGTTTTTCTGGTAACTAAGTAATTAGATATATTAGAAAACCATGGAGAGTTTGTTGACATAGCAAAAATATACTCATTAGGAAAGGAATCCTTTACATGAATTATTTCACCAGAATGTTTTAGTCTAGAAAGATAATCAGCTACAACATTGGATTTTCCTAGTCTATCGATAATGGTAACATTAAATTCCTGTAGTAAAAGTAACCACCTAATCACTCTACCACTCAAAGGTTTATTCATTAAGTATTTTATGGTAGAATGGTTTGTATGTACAAGTACTTCATAACCTGTAATGTAGTCTCTGAATTTGTTAATAACAAATATCACAACTAAAATATCTTTCTCAATCATGGTATGATTCAATTTGGTAGGTGACACGTTTTTATTAATGAAGTAGATAGGGTAGAATTGCTAATTTTCTTCTTGTCATAAGGTTGCGCGAATAGTAGTATCTAAGGCATCTAAGGAAATATAAAATGGAAGAGACTAATTAGGTCCCCTCAAGACTGGTGCATGTACTAGTTTTTCCTTCAGCTCCTCAAAAGCTTGTTGGTAGGATTTAGCCCAAGAGAAATCACTATCCATAGCTAAGAGTAAAAAAAGAGGAGTAGTTATCCTACAAAAGTTTCCAATGAATCTCCAATAACATCCCGCATGTCTAAGGAATCGTCTCATTTCCCTTTATGTTTTGGGTGCAGGAAGACGTAAGATAACTTCTATTTTGGTTGGATCTACCTAAATACCTTTGTTAGAGACAAGATGGCCAAGAAATACCCCCTCTTTACACATCAATATAGATTTATTATCGCTCAAAGAAATGCAAGCTTCTTGCCAATGAAAAGTACCTTTTCTAAATTTTTTAGGTCTTCTTGGAAAGAATCACCAAATATTCAAAAATCGTCCATGTAAACCTCTACGCACTAAAGGTCGGAAAAAATGGCCAACGCTGCCCTTTGAAAGGTATATGGCTCATTACAAAGTTCAAAAGGAAGCACTTGATAGGCAAATGTTCCCCATGGAGAGGTAAAAGTGGTTTTTTCCTAATCCTTGAGTGTGATTTGTATTTGGTTATAACCACTAAATCCATCTAAAATGAAATGTTCTTTTTACTAGAAAGGGTTTCAAGCACCTGATTGTTAAAGGGAAAGGGAAAATAATCCTTGAGAGTGGCTTTATTAATTCTTTATAGTCAATGCAGATACACCAGATTCCATATTTCTTTGGAACTATCACCAGTGGAGAGACCCACTGACTATCAGATATAAGATAGATAAATCCAGGATCTAAGAGTTTTTGTAATTGTTCCTTAACAACATCTCTTAGTTCGAGATTCATGCACCTTTGGGGTTGTCTAACAAGTTGGGCTCCTTCTTGAATCTAAATATGATGAGTGCAAGTTTCAGGAGGGATACCTTTCATGTACTCATAGCTCCATGCAAAGCCACCAAGATGGTCTTGTAAGAAGCTCACAAGTTTCTCGTATCAGGATTGGTCCAAGTCTGAACTAATATATAAATATTTGCATGGTCTAATCCGAACAAGAGTGGTCTCAGACTCGAGAATGCTAGTAGATGTAGCTAAACTTTATAGTGGAAAGGGATGGGAATCATAGTTTTCTTGAAAACTCAGGCTAAAGATATGAGATAGTGAGTCAAAATTTGGCATGGTATCCAAGTTTTTCAAGAAACCCTAAATCTCACCCTCCTCAGTTGACTCAGTATATTGATGGATTAAAGAAATAGATCGAGTCTCCTCATCACTATTTTCATATTCTAGCTATAAGGTATCTTGAAGCTCCTAAATGGATATAGAAGGTGGATACAAGGTGAGATTTTTCCTAGCATCTCCATGAGAAATATAGATATCACCAGAGTGGCACCCTATATAGGCATTTGTTGTGGAAATCCATAGTCATCCCACAATCAAGGGATGTCCTCCAATATGATTTTTTGGGTGAAGCACAGTAAAATCCTTGGGGTATTCCCAAGAATAAATTGAAACAACCAGATAATCTAACACACCATATGTCTTGATTTTAGATCAATCAAAATGTTCAAGCACAGTTGGGGTAGGGCGTATGTTGTCCAACTGAATTTGTTCCATGGTTTTCCTAGTCATAAAATTCATATTTGCTCCTAGGTCTATTAATACGTTGGATACAAGGACATCAACTATCTGGATAGAAACAACTGGGTTTCCAGGGTTGGTATATTTTTCCATTTGAGCACTCCCTGTCACTAACTCAACTGCTCTTCCAATAAAATGGATAGTATGAGGCTCTACTCTTTTCCTCCCTAGTTTTTTTGGACAAATATCCTTAATAATTTTAGTACAAATGGGGATCTCTGTAATGGCCTGAAGCAAAGGAACCTTTATACAAATATTCCTAAGTTTGTTAACCAGGTTAGACTCGAGCATGAGGTCATCATTCTCTATAACCAACTTCTTTGGAAAGGGAGGTTGGTTTGAAGAAGACAGTAATGGCTCTGAATGTATGGGAATGGGTCGAATGGTGACATATCCTTTCGAATTATTAGGAGCTTCCTCCTCACTTTTCTACGCGATGATCACCATGGGTTGTTTTTGTTTATGATTTTCTATATTTACTACCCTTTATGATCTCATCAGAAGGTCATTAACCCCAACCAGCATAGTCTCATAAACAAGGAAAGGAAGCAGTCTCATAGAATGGATCATTTGCACCGCTTAATTATTTGGGTTTGGTACCGGTTCTGCAGGATGTTGAGGTGGTCAAAACAGTGGTGGTAATGGTAATGATGGCATGGCCTAAGTTTTTTGAGGCAAATCTGGTGGCATTATAGACTAGTCCATGCGATAAGGTGCATAAGTAGTGGGATATGACTGTGTTGGTATAGGGTAGTGATAGTGTGGTGATCCACTCCACCCTTGTTGCCAAGGTGGGGGTGATTATTCATACTGAAATTGTTGGCAATGATGCCAAGTTTGAGAGTAATTTGTATTTTGGCAGGAATATGGTGGTCTATTATAACCAAAAAAATATGGAGTATGTTCAGGAGTCATACATGTACCTACCTGAGACCATGATTTTTGTGCTCCCATATCATGTAATGGCTTAGGGTCTTGATGCTATCCTTCAAATGTAACTTTCAATCCTGGTATAGAAGAGTATTCCTTGGTAGGATTCTTTTCTGTTCATATCACACATTTATTAGCATTCTTAACATTTGTAGGACATTCACACAAAATATGCTTTTTCCTACATTTAGGACAATAAATGGATAATGTTTCTTGCTCTTCGACTAATTTTTGCTAAAATTTTAAAGAATCTATTTGTTTACTAACAATATTCATAATTACAGTTCTCATATTGTCGATTTTATTTTCCAAACCAATAACCATAGCATCTATGGATCCAAATCTGCTATTTTTAGAACTAATTTGGATTCCTCTATCAGATCTAGATTGATTTCATGAAAATTTCTTGCACAAGTCACAATTCTGATCAAAATTATTTTGAGGAATATCCCCTTATCATAGAAAGTTCAATTTATTTCTATCATCATTAGTAAGTCCTCACAATAACAAGGTTCTAATAGTAAATAAATCAAAGTTTTATTTTTACCTATGAAGAATGTATAAAACTATTTCTAAGTAATCTTCTAAGGTCTCTTCTTTACCTTGTGCAATAGTGAAAATATCATCCTACATTTCTCTTGTTTTGCAATATCCCTGATATTTACTTCAAAATAATTTCTTCATTTGTTCCCAAGAGGCTATAGTATTTCCTCCTAACCCCTTCAACCATCGTAATGTTGAATCCTTGAGGGTTGTAGGAAATGATTTTAGCTTTTGGGCATCTGAAGAATAATCATAGCTTCTACATAGTCTATCAAATTCAAATAAAAAATAATAGTGGTCCTCGTGTACCTTACCATGGAAATGAGAGAGAATGGAAGGTGGAATATTCTTCATCTGAACTACTCCATTTAGATCCACAATGGGTAATCCAAAGGTGGATTGTTCTTCATTTGGTTGATTCTCACCAGTTGTTTCAGCATGATCCTCCATCCTTCTTCTTACAATCAAACTACTCTCAACACAATGTGAAAGTGGACTATGGTTTAAGATGATTTTTTGAGTTTTAGTAGTCTCTTTCTCTCCACCCACTGATTTCAAAACTCCTAAACCATCATCTCTAGGTTCCAGGTGGACAGTACCACTGTGGTGGTTCTACATTTGCTTAGACTTTCTGTCTTCAAGAGAAGGCCCAATATGAGAAATGTTTTCTAATTTATCACTATGTATTTGGCCCTTATTAAGCTTCAGAACCCTACCTCTTCTAGTCATACATTTAGTCAACCAAAAATGGCAATTGAAAAACATTTTGAAAAACTCAACCAAATGTTGAAGTTAAAATAGACAACACACAAATTAATTCAAATAAAATTTCTTCAAAAAATAGAAGCAGGTGGCATGAAAAAATAAAGTAGACTTATCGCTACTACAAAAAAATAAAAAATATTTACCAGATTTCTTCCAATCGCCTCAACGACAACAACACCAAAATGTTGGTTGTTGGAGTTACAATTCAGTAAACTCCTTCAGTTCTTAGTTTATCAACTCGGGGCTATGTAAGCTTAGAGGCGTAGCACAACAAATGCCAACAACTTTTGGTTTAACTATTGTAAATCCTACTTCTAACCTTATAACTAAATTTTTCAGAATCAACAGGAAATAAAATTGCACAGAAAACATTCAGAAGAACAACACCAAGCGACTCTGGGTACTAGATTCAATTCAAGAAAAATACTTGCAAAGAAACCTTGACAAAAAATTAAAGCATGCCTTGCAATCAATCTAGAAAGAATGCTGGAAAATGAAATATGTTTGCATAATCAAAAATCCAAAAGGAATGATCCTCTATTATACTTATAAATTCGTGTCCTTTACTAAAGATATATGATTCTTGTACTAGAGCAACCACATACCTGTACTGAAATGAGTCGCATTCCTACACTGAGATACTTTGTTCTGGTACAAGAATGTTTTTTTCCTGTACTAAAATTTTTTGTTCTTGTACTAGAATGGTTTGCTCCTATACTGGAATGGTCTATTCCTATACTAAGAACTCATTGTCTTTGCACTAGAACTTCAGTATTCCTGCACTAGAACGCATTGTTCCTGCACTAGTATAATCTTGTTCCAGTTACCCTTCACTCAAATATGAATGTATTATAGATGGAAATAAATGAGAACAAAGAGGAAAAACTTAAGCTTGAACTTTAATAAAAAGACTCCAAATCCAAAACAAACGCTTAACGAAAATGATTGTAAAAGCTGGAAAGGAAATCTTGCAACAACAAAAAAGGGAAGACACTTGTGCTACAAGTAAGACTTCTTATCAAAAAGTTAGAACTTAACCTTTTTATATCTCAATCACAATAATAGATAAATTCTACATTGAAATATAAATGCATAAAATTGTTAATCTCGAAAAGGCACCATAAAATATCCTTGTAATCAATAATGTTCAAGTTGTATTCATATATGAAATAGTTACAGTCTAATGTTTACATATAAAGTTATTATTATATCATCAAAGTTTGTATTCATATAAGGCACACATATGCTGGAAGGAAAATGATTTAAACTTAAAACTCATAACCTTAACCAATCTTTCGTAAAGAACTCAAAATAAATTCTCAGAAAAAGGACAAAACAACATGATACTTTCAAGAACGTATGAAATACTAAAATTGTAAACGAAAATTAACTCAATCACATGGAGAATCCTCAAGTCTGCGATCATGCAAAAAACATGCACAAGGGTTTCATAAAATTTGCAAGCTCAAGTATGTAAAATAAATTATTTTGTTCACACCAACATAACTAGATCTAAACAACTTACAAAAGATAGGGAGAATGATCTGGGTTGGTTAGGCCCTATCCAACCAACAATTTTCCCTATATGAAAACTCTAAATTCAAAAGCGTGAAGGAAACATTATAGATAATGACAAGAACCAAAATATGAAAATGGCATCATCCCCTTCTTTCATTCAAAGTCTTCTACAAATACACATTGTAAATCTGTGGATCGAACCTAGAGAGATAGGGCGATACAAGATTACAAAATTACAATGAAAGTGTATCAAAAATCATTCACAATATCACTAGCTAAGCTTATCCTAGAATACCTATTTTATATATAAAATCTCATCTCTCGGTCATGATGAATACTTAATAGGAAAACACGTTTGAAAAAAGACCGACTTCCATATTTTTTTCATCCATAATGCTTCAAGCCTATCTTTAGCTAATCCATAATGCTCTAGACCTAATGCAAAAAATGTAACAAACTCTCAACGAGAGGTGTGCACCATTCTTTAACAAGTGTAGTATTTTTGGAGTCAATCTGAAATGAATGGGTCGGTTGTCCACCATGGTAAAGGAATGACAAGTGGTACAAGAACTGGGAATCTTCCACCAACCAAACTCTAGTTTTGATTAATGACATTTACTCACTATTCCTTAAGGAAATACAAAAATATAGGCTACAAACGAAATTAATCCTATTCAACCTTTATAGTAAAAAATAATCCCTTATAATTCATATCCAATAAAATTGCAAAAAGAGACAAAGAACCATGTGTGAAGGTTTTAATTTAGTTGTGAAACAAAGGTTTAGGTAGCATAGTTACGGTAAGGATACAATTTAAAAGAGGAAAATTGTGAGGACCAACACCTCTCATCAAATATTTGTGGATGAAACCCTCTTAATTGGGACAATATTGTTAAATAGGATTTACTAATCAAGTAAATACTATATGAATTCCAAAGTTCCACATACACTAAAATAAACCTAAGAAAATCACATATTTTATTCTTCAACACATCTCAGGTTGTTTAGATCCATATTTCCCATATTCTTTTTCCTTTGATAGGGTTTCCCTTCCATCAAAATACTTAGGTATCAATTAATGGATAATTCTCTTTGTCATGCTTCTAAGAAGACCTCCTATCAAAATTTTAGAATAAGCTTGCATGCTAGATATTTAAAACCTCAAATAGAGTTAGAAGAATAAATTCATTGAAATCAATCCTGCAGGCCATACCTCTTCACTTGTCATCTACATTCACCACTTCCCAAGTAGAAATTAAGAAAATAAATTGATATTTGAAGGCCCTTAAGATGATGGGGATGGGGGGAGATAGAGAAGAAGTGGGCCCTTTTATCTGGGAAAAGAATATTCTAACCAAAAATGAAGGGGAACTAGGCCTTTGAGACCTACAAATATGAAGTAAAATTTTTTCTTCCAAAACCTATTAGCACTAAATTCACTACCTAAATTATCCATGGAGAAATATACAAAGAAAGAGGTGCAACCCCAATGTAGAGGAAAAAAACTTAACCAGATCTTAAGGTGGAATAAAAGGCTCACATATATGGAATGCAACATGGAAGAACTAATCTCTTGTACAAAATCATAAATTTTGGAAGTATGAGAGGGAAACCATGCCTTACTTTGTCAGGACTCATGGAATAAAATGTCAAAATTGAAGGACTTGGAAAATATATGAGACATACATAATAGTATCATCTCACAAGAGCATCTCAAAGTAGCACATTATTGGAAACCTCTAAAGGAGCAAAAAAATGGATAACATGGATTTTGTAAGGTGCATTGGTCCAAGGTAGCGGGTAACAGAACATGAGAAAATATTTAGGAGGATAATATAAATAGGAGAACTAAAATCCAACAAGGGGTGGACAAGCTTATAATGGGATATAAGGAAACTAGAAAATACAACCTAAAAGAATCTTACAACATGGAAATAGATGTAGCCTCAATGCTAGATAGAAATATTTGGGGTAAAATATGGAAATTGAATCAATCTCCAAATGTTTCTCTCTTACTCTACCTCTTGACACATGGTAAAATTATAACTTTACATAGGTTGCAACATGATGGTTTTCAAGGTCCATTACTTTGTTTTCTCTATTCCTCAGAATGTGAAAATGAAAAAGATCTTCTTAATTCTTGTCGCTGTTTTATTGGGAAAATTTTCCCATCATCTTTTTTCATTTATATAGATATAGATAAATTATTATATATTTCCTTTTAGACTGGATAAACTCCACATTCTCTAGCCCAATCATCAACAAGGCTTGGAAGATTCTTCCTAGATTTATACTTTAGAAGGTTTTAAGGAAAGAAATAGGTGTATGTTCAAAAGTTTTTCAGCCTCCAAAAACTAGTGTGGGATAAAGTGACAAAAATTATAAACGAAACAATACTAAACTTTAATTCATAACCATATTCTTGGGTATATAACCCTTTTCAAGATAAAATCATACACTATATAGGACTTTCCTAATCTCATCAAATGCCTTCATTAATAATTTGTCATCCTAGATGCACTAGTCTAGATAAAAGGAGTTCCCTACCCGAAGGTTTCATGAAACTCATAATTTATGGATCCTCAAAAGGAAATCCAAGATCAACTAGTTATCAAGAAGATTTTAGAATTGGTAGTGGAAATTTCCTTAATATGAATAGATATAAATATCTTAACGGAGATCTTTTCTCTAGAGAATGGACTAATTGTTGCAATTTAAAATAGATGTAGTAGTTTCATTATAGAAGGGGACTCACAACTAATCATATGAAAGGTGAAAACAATACAAAATGGATGGCCTCCTTCTAAAGCTTCAAAATGTTAGATATTATAAGGAGGATTAGGGAGAATCCAATCAATTATTTCATCATGGAATAAAAGAAATAAGTTAGTTGACATGTTATCAAATGAAGGTGGTAATCTTCAGATTCCCCTTTATGCACAATGTGGAATTCGAGAGCATCTAAAACTTGAAATTTGAACATTTCTTTGGAGAATCACCCTTCACACACCACAGGGAGTCATGTATGCTAGGAATAATAGTATTTAAGGGAAATTATAGACAATGTAGGTGTAGTATCGATGATCCACCCTATTGGAAGATAAATAGGGTGGAAACTAATGCATTCTAGGGAATGATTATAATGGCACAAGTACTCGTTTTGAGGATGATTTTGGTGACATCTCCCACAAGGCATCATCGTCACACATGCATGGAGCATGAAGGCATAGCTCTTATGGCAAGGAGAGGGATGAATGCTTGGATTATTGACATAATCAAGAGATCTATGGTTGTGTATATCCATTGTTGTTGTGCCACCCTTGTTGTTACAATGTTATGACACCATTTTTATGACACCTATTCTATTACATTGATACGAAACCCCTATTGTTACAGTGTTACAACATATTTTCTATTACATTGTAGCATCACCATTGAATTATAGTTTTGTGACACAATTACTAAAACATCTCCACCATTATGTTGTTGTAAATCCCTTGCGATTACAATTTTATGAAACCTTTATTGTTATGTTGCTACACCTCTATTGTTATGTTGTTGCAATGAAACATCTACTCTTACATTGCTACACCATCTTTGTTGTTACATTGTTGTAACATTGCACTATTATTATAGTTCTATGGCACCATTGTTGTTATAATTTCATAGGTCTACTATTACTATAACACCGTATTGATGTTAAAATGGTATTGATTCCACGTTTATCAAGTGAAGGAATCATTAATTGGTGGGAAAACATTGCCTGAAACAGATGGGGAAGGCTGCATAGTGATAAGCATGAAGGATACAAGGAGGAAAAATAGTGAGAGATAATATGTTCAGCAAAGAATTGATGCCTCCAAGATAGTTATGGCTAAGGGTAGAAATGTTGGTGGAAAGTCGTGAAGGAGACTAACAGCGGATGCTCAGAGCTCCACGACTGGTAAGAAGACCAAAATGGAGGATGCAACAAGGGAGGTAACACTAAACTATGACAAAATTGTCCCAGAGAAAGGAAAATAAATTATCAAAATCTAGGAAAATGAAGTACGGCGACTATGAAGGAGCATCCTAGACAACAAAATTGAGCAAGAGGTAGACTCAATCATAGATGGGGAAATCTCAAATGAGGTAGTTAGTCTATCAGATAACTTTGGAGATAAATTGGCACATTAAAACCTTAGTGGGAAAGTTGAAGGCAGAGGTGGTAGAAGTGAGAGCTAGGAATCAAATGGAACACCAACTACAACTAAAGGTAATTGAGCAGCGACTACAGGCTATAGAGGAGGTCCTACAAAGAATGGCCAATATAAAGCATCTGAAAGATGATAGAATTGGTTATATGAACAAAATTTTCTCGATTTACCTCAAATATATCCATAACTTGGATATCACACTAGGACATGGACTATGAGAACCAACTAGACTAATGAAATATAGGGTCAGAGATGTAACTAGAGCTAGCGACAAGAAACTGGTGAGGTAGATAGTAGGGGTGGTTGCAACAATAACTCTAATGGAGAATATTACACTTGTGTCTCAGTCAAGTGTGGTGGAAGCTCCATCAATGTCCCCGAATAAATGATCATGATTTTGTGTCTATTTTTGTTGTATTTTGTCGATTGGATCCGTAGGACGGTTCATAGTAATATGATGATAGGTAGGTTCGTAGGTGCATAACAAAAAGAAAGATTTATAAATAGACAACCTTCAAGTGGTAAATGGCTAAGTAGCAATAGAAGAAAATAAAATTTTGCAGATATGCCTAGGAGATACCATAGACAAAAAACGTTTATGGCATGCTTGGCTAATTTTTGTGTAAGGCTATATTCCACTGTAGCTAGTCTGGTTTCCAATTTGGAAAACTAGCAGGTTATGATGTATTATATTGTTCTATAGTAATATAAGGTTTTCTACTAACTTATACACATATACACCTATATAAGTTAGTAGAAAACCTTATATTACTATAGAACAATATAATACATCATAACCTGCTAGTTTTCCAAATTGGAAACCAGACTAGCTACAGTGGAATATAGCCTTACACACAAATTAGCCAAACATGCCATAAACGTTTTTTGTCTATGGTATCTCCTAGGCATATCTGCAAAATTTTATTTTCTTCTATTGCTACTTAGCCATTTACCACTTGAAGGCTGTCTGCTTGTAAATATATATATAATTGTTTCCATCAAGAGTTAGTTAAAGGTTAATGAATTCTTGGAAACCTTCTTTTAATTCTATATTTTCCATAAATCTATGATTTTTAAAAGAGGGAAAACTACGAATAAAAAATTAATGTTGATTGACTCATGTTACTCTACATACTTTCATTAGATTTATTGTTTTGTTGTGTAGTTCCATCCATGCTCATTCATCATATTCATTTAATGAATGAAATCTATAATAGATATATAGATGAATGGATCCACCAATCATTTAAATAATGCAAGTTTGCCGAGTGAAACAAGAATGTGTAGACACTCGAGAGGAGTGTTGAAGGAAAATTTGGCATGAGAGTTGATTTTGCATGGGATCATCAGTTGTAAGAATTGTTAAGATAAGCAGCCATACCTTGCTTAAAAAAAATAAAATTACTGCATATGAAATAAAAGGTATATTATTTTATTAATACCCTTGGAAATATTTGTAAGGTTCCTATGCATTAGTTTTCTCGAAATGTTTGAAGGGCTTGGTGTGTAAAACGATATAGGAATCATGCTATTAGCCATGTCATTCTATTGGAAAGGTTGCATGATAAAAGATAAATTAATGTACTAATCTTTTGGAAAATAATGCATATGAATATTTTGCATAAAAATTTAATGAACCATGTTAGTTCATGAAAGTTATTTCTTAAAAATATTGGAGAGACTTGTGTGACGAAAGATATTATTTTCATGGTTACTATCGTATTAGTTTTCATGGAAAATAACATGTGCACATAAATAATAATAGCTTTCTTCAAAAAACATCTATGCACATAATAATAACTATTGTATATTTTCCTTGGGAAGGAATCTTTGCACATAAATGATAGCTAATGTATTTGTTCTCGGAAAGGAATGTGTGCATTGTGTTAGTTTTCTCAAAAATAATATATATTTGCATGCAAAATTAATAATTATTGTGGAAGATTTCTTTTGGAAATGGTAAGTATTTGCATGCAAGATTGTGTTAACTTTGTTTTGGAAAATATTATGTATTTTCATGCAATATTGTGTTAGATTTATTTTGGAAAAGATTATGTATTTGCATGCAGGAACAATAGTTATGGTTTTAGCTTCCTTTGGAAAGAGAATATGTGTTTGCATGTATCAAGTTAATAAATTGTTAGGCTAATTACTTTGGAAAAAGAATACGAATTCACATGTGAAAAAAATCATAGTTAATGTGTTAGCTTCCTTTAAAATAGTATGGGTAGAGGTGGTGGTTATTATTTTGGAAAAGGATGTGTTGTTAAAAGAAATAATAGTTACTATGGTGTTCATCTTTGCAAAAATTTCCCTTATCTTGTGTAAAGAGATGGTGATAACCATGGAGATTCTTTTAAATATTATCGTGTTCTTGTAGGTAGAAGTAGAATGTAACTAATTCCATTTCTTGTGATACATGTGAAGTAGGGATAAATGAGCATGCTTCAGTAATCTTTATATATTTACCTTATGCATATGAGTTATGGATGGACCGGCATGTGTCATAACCATATATATGTAAGGATAAAAAAAACATGTTTTGGTAGTTATGTACTTTTAGTTAATGCATGTGTAGTGCTAATAAAGAGGCATGTCTCAATATTTTGTATGAATTTTAATTATGCACATGAAAAGATGCAAGAAGCTTGTTTGGATGTCAGAGTTTATTGATAGTAGTAATGTAGGAAATGAGTGTAACTCACGTGGAAGACTGATTATATTTGAGATTATGCCAAGAAAACAATTAGTGGTCCACAAAGATTGAAGTAATTTTAATTGTAGGATAGTCCACTAACAGAAACAACCTGGCCAAGAAGACATAATGTTTGAGGATTTGCGGGTAAATGATATCATGATTAGTGTAATAGATTCTAGCTAGTCATCGTGTATTTCCCTTACATCCATTTAGTGAGGGGTGAACACCTTCACAAGGCGTTTAATAAAATTAAATGTTTGTTGGTTTTTCCCTATAGGGTTTCCATGGTATATCAGCATCCAATGATGTGTTTTGCTATTATGTCATTCAAATGATGTTCTTTTTTTGCATGAAGTTAACACTTACATGATTAATAATGTCGTTAACTAGCCTAATTAAATGAATATTGATAACGATGTAATATTACAACAAGAAGTTTATGTTAATATACTACAACAATGGATGTTATCATATGTAACTTACTATTCCATTCCTAACGTTACTTTATGCAATAACGACGACTTTATCTAATAGTTAGTTAAGGAATATGGAATAAGTGATTTGGATTATTACATGCTAGCAAAATTTTGTGAGAAATTTATGATCCTATGTACTTTTACATGAGGTTTACCAGGGGATTTTGCAGGTGGTATTAAAGAAAAAGTTTGCAGCACTAAGAACTTTTTGGAATTGATAAGTGGAAAATAAGTAGAGGTATGATGCTAGTGGGCATGAATTGAGTTATGATTCTAACAAAAATGCATAACGATATATGTAGTAGACTACATTTGACATGAGATGCATGATGCATGTTAATAACTTCATTAAAGAATAGTAAGTGTTAATGTTTGGTTTAAAAGTTTGTTGATGGAATTTAAATCTTTATGCAAATAAAAGACAATAAGAAAATTCTATTGCATTTATGGAAAATTTTTAATACTCACTAGTGATAGAGAGGATTAATTACCAACCTTTGCATCCATACTATTACGATAATGATTATGGTGCATTTAAAGAAAATGACTAAAGTTACAATGCACTACTTGTAAATAATGAATGCATGTATTGTTTACTGTGATAACAAAAGAATGTACAAGGTGTGGAATGTTCTTGAAGAATAAAATATAATGTTATAAAAGACTTTGAAAGAACTCCTTTTGATTTTAAGGATAGACAATGAATCAAGTGTTAAGGTCTCAACTGTAATGACTAATTGATGATTCAGTATTTTTGCGAATTTTGATTGAGTTATGATGGTTAGTAGCATTGATTAGTTAGTATTACATGACTAACTATTATACTGATATGCATGAATCAAATTTATTAAATATTATTACATGTTGTAAACAAAGTTATAGTTTACTTCATGTTGTTGGTCTATTGGTGACAATACATTGTTGAATTTGGGGTTGTTTGGATTGTTACCATAATTATTATCAACGCTTACTTACTAATGATAAATTAGTGTTTTTGTACGATTAAACCTTTTCATAGGCTTTTATTCATAACAATATTGCATGCAAGAAACTACAATGATTGTAAAAGTGGATACTTGTTTAAAAATGCACACATATGGCTGCAAGTTCTTGAAGGTTATAAAGAGATTTGATTATGATACAACAGTGTCATTTAAGTGGCTGGTTTAATGCATTGTATGTCAACCATACAAATAGAAACAAAAAAGGACTTTGGCTTTCCATATGAGCATACATAAATAGTAATTGGTAGGATGAGAGGAACCAAGATTATTCAATAGTTTAAAAATGTACCAAAATGCATGAGATGAAATGAATTATGTATGTTCAACCAACTTAGTGATAGACTAGTGGTATTTAGATATTGTTGATTACATTGTTTGTTTAAACTTCACAACTTTATAAGTTGATGATTCAATGATGATGCTAGCTAGTATGCATCATACATCTAACAAATATGTTAATTACATCTTTTAGAAATTCATCCAATGTATGTGAATATTGTGGTGACACTACATATTTGATTTAATGAGTTAAGTGCAGCATGCTGTGGAAATTTATCATTGCTGAATGAAAAATCAAATGACATTTGAGTCTGTTGGCATTACTAAGTGTCTTAGCCAAGAATATTCTACGTGTTTGACTTGAATTTAGTAGTGTTTCATAATTATTGTTGATTAGATGCATATGCATAAAGGAAATTTCATTTTGCATAAGTTAGAACTGTGGGAATGTCAATGATTAGGGTCATATCCCTTAACTGTTGTTTTCGAAAAACACTTCGTTGAAACATTATTTAAAATTCCTTGGATGTAGCATCTAGAAAATGTATCCTTATTTGTTATGCTTAATTTTAATGGATGAGAATGATTTATGAAAAAGAAACAATACCATACCTTTCTACATTGATGAAATATTGAGAACTTAGATGCATGTGAAAGTGAAATGCATCTCGAATGTATTTTGACAAAATATTTTTCTGAATAACAATAAGTTTGTAGAAGTTATGGTTTATTGAAAAGAAGTTGTGATTAATGTTTCTAGTGTGATTAAGCAGAGGTATCTTGATGGCAACATAATAAGAACCAGTGAAAGATAATACATTGCAATGTGCTTTGCAACTGCAAAAGTGAAGGTATATTGTTTATCATATGTAAGATTGGTATTGTTTTTCTAAAATTGCATGTTGATAATTATGTGGAAAATTTTGAATTAAATACAACATATATGATATGAGATATGAGTTATGAGTTATGATTTCTTGTCAAAATTAATTTTACAAGCTATGGGGCCAATGTCAAGGTCAAGTATGAATACATGATGTACATAAATATTATTTTTGATTTAATGCTAATGTTCTTATGGTAAATTATGTAAATTACACTAGGAAAAGGTGCTAAGGATAATTTCACATGTCACATAGTTGTGGGACAATTGTGAAAGGACCAAGGAGGGTTATGGGCTAAAGGTAGTTTCCTGCCACTATTTCCTCTCCCTAGAGATAAATGATATTAGTAGGGGAAAAGAGTTGGCCAAGATGGTCAAAGGGGAAAAATTATGAAGAAACTCTGTTGGTTTTGGAACATGTTTGAGGAGGCCCAAAGATTGTGTTGTTGAGCTCTAAATTCCTCATCGACTGGACGTTATCAGAGGAATAGGCATGATGTCGCCAAGAGGAATCGTCTATTGCATCCTATGTTGTAAGTGGAATCTATGGGAAAACTTGGTATGGTCAGTGGAATTCCGTACTTATCCCTGTGGGTTCAATGAAATACTAGGATTGACAGGTGTTGAGAGAGAATCCCTAAGTCGACCTTGTATGGTCTTTGTCAGAGAATTGTCCTGGATGTGAAATTGGCTCAATATTGTTGTGGAAAATAGTTTCCATTGGTTAGGGGGAGCATTCTTTTGTCCACTTTGGTTCTCATGGAAGAAAAATATAACTAATCAGATAAGTGATGTGTTAAAACATAATTTTCTATATGATTGTGTAAGAATTTTATGTACATATTGATAGGAAAGGAGCCTAGTGCTTGGAAAGAAATTAATAGAAGTGTAGTTCCTTTATTGTATTTACCAATATTTTGAATTTATTTAGCTAGGTCTAAGACAGTATGCACTTGATGCAATTATTGATCATTTCAATGATTATAGGGTTAGCTTCTCTCTGAGTACTTGTCGAAGTGATGTGTGTATGTATTTAGCAGGGACTAAGATAGTATGCACATGGTGCAGTTATTGATCATTTCGATGATTAGAGAGCTAGACTCTCTTTAAGTACTTATGGAAGTAATATGATTAAAATATCACTTGACATTGCATAAATAAGTAATAATTGAAAATGTTGTGATTAATGTGATTATGTTGAATTTGTTTTTCCATACATTATAAGGTGCTTGTTTTTAGGTTATCAAACCACTCTTAGAGTGCTTGCCACAAATGATAAACCACTTGTAATTAAAGTTATTGCGTGAAGTGACCATGATTTCCAGGAGTAATTGACAAGTAAAAATCATTTGTTATAGATACTTTGTTTTGTTTCTATGAATTTGAATAACTGTTAAGCGATATAAAGTAAAAATTGAATATTTTTGTAGTTGTAAATGCTTATGACTATAGAAGAAAACATTAATGTTTATTTAATGGTATTCCCTCGAAACAAAAGTCTTATTTTTAGAGGGGAAGGATGCCTTTTAGTTGTTCTGGATAGATTTCATGTAAAAGTTAATGATGAACACTCAGGATGGTGTTGTCTTTAAGTGTGAGAGTATGTAATATCCCTACTATAAAAAATCTCATAAAACTCATATATTTATAATAAAAAATATTACAAATTTAAGATATATATATATATATATATATATATATAATATAATAATATAATATATAATATATATATATATTATATATCTTAAATATATATATTTATTTATAATTTATATCTTATAATATATATTAATATATATTATATATATTATATATTTATATATATAATATATATATATATAATATATATTATATAGATACTAGAGAGAGAGAGAGAGAGAGAGAGAGAGAGAGAGAGATACACACATATATATAGATAGATAGATAGATAGATAGATATAACTATTTCAATCAAGAATCAATTAGAAGTTAACAAATTCTTTGAAACCTTTTTTTCATTCTATATTATCCATAAATATATGCTTTTCGAAAGAGGGAAGAAATAATTTAATCAAAAAATAATTTTTATTGACTAACGTTACTCGATATACTTTCATTACATTGATTGTTTTGGTGCATGTTGTCATCCATAGTGTTATACTACTCATTCATAATGTTCATTAAATGGATGAAATTTTCCACATATGGATGGATGAATGGATCCACCAATCATTAAAATAATGAGAAGTTGTCGAGTGAAACAAGAATCCATAGATGCTCTTAAGGAGATTTGAGGGAAAAGTGACCATGAGAGTCTATTTTTCATGGGCTCGTCAAGTGTAATAAATGTTAAGATAAGTAGTCATACTCTGCTTAGAATTTAAAAAATATTGCAAGTGTATCAAAGGTAGATTATTTTATTAATAACCTTGGAAATATTTGTAAGGTTACTATACAATAGTTTTCTTGAAATGTATGTGGGGGTTGGTGTGTAAAAATATTAATGAACCACTTTATTATCCAAGTCATTCTCTTGGAAAGATTGTATGATAGAAGATAAATTACTGTGTTAATATTTTGGAAAGACTGCATATGGATATTTTTTATAAAATTATAAGTAACCATGTTAGTTCTTCAAAGTCATTTCTTCAAAAGGTCGCAGAGACTTGGCTGAGGAAAGATATTATTTGCATGGTTACTATCGTATTAGTTTTCTTGAAAAAGAATATGTGCACATAAATGGTAAATATTGTATAGATTTTCTTGGAAAATGTAAGGTCCCAGCTTACCAACCATCAATATTATAATAAGGCTAACTCAAAATGCGATTTAAGTTTAAGTTTTTAAGACGTAAAAGTTAATGCAAGGTCATATATCTATATATTATTTTATTGGTATTATTTACAATACATACTAATTTCTACTAACTAACTAACCCATGGTAACATTAAACTTCTCATTAAGGCTACAGGGTCATGGTTCCTCATTATGCAAAACTTACAACCATAAGTCTTAAAATCACATTTAAATGACAGAGTCTTTAGTGGGATAAATAATATCAATCTTTACAAACCACAATTTCCAATAAGCTAATTGTTCATTCTATTGCAATTAAGAGTTTTTAAGAGTGACTAATTTGATTTTGTTCTAGATATTATGCCTATGAATTCTTTGGTAAAACAAAGGGAAGAAAAACAAGATAATTCAACTTCTAAAGGAGTGGTATCCAATTATTATGAATTCATATGTGAGTTAACAATTACAGCATTTCACCTAACCAATTTTCCTTCCATGCATTTTTAATTCAATGGAATCATCTGCTTATTATTTGAGATCCAGAAACACCTTGGTTGCAAATCCTAAATTTATTTAGTCATTTTGGTAGACAATTCATAGATGTAATTAGCTACAACCATTAAAGCATTATGTCAAACAGTTTGCAAGCATGAAATGTACAGCCATTGAGACATTTTTTCAAACACTTACAACCATAACCCTTAAGGTGATTTCACCAAAATTAAATAATATGAATTTAAGATTTCATAATTTCTTTTTCCTTGTCAGTAATGCCAAGAAGTGAACCTAATACATAAGTAAAAATGTCATCCATATTGATTGTTGCATATACAAAAATTTGGGCACATAATGACTATAAATATTTAAAATTTTTTACAAATAGCTCACAACAATGTAACTACAACCATTGCGAATTTTGAACAATGGTTAGCAGTCACAAAACAAGCTGCTAGATATTACATTAATAAACAAGCAATCACAAGTTTATTAAACTACCAATGCATTAACCATTGATACTTTAAAATAATAATTCCAAGTTTATATAAAAAACTCATTTCATAAAAAGAGATTACCAAGTAAATTACAGCTACAAAAAAAAAAGTAGCAAGATAAACCACCAGGCAGCATCAACAAATCTATAAAACATAGAAGATTACAAAACCAGATTCTGAAAATCTGTTTTTTGAAATCAAAGTTGGGGCAACATGGAGAAAAGGTATAGATAACCCCTGAAGTTAAAATGAATCAAAACCAAAATGCCCATAAATGCAATTATTTAAAACCACAATCGAAAACAAATTCATACTATCTCATTTATCCCTTTTGTTAAACATATATTGTGCAAACTTATCTACAATTGTAAAAAGAGAAGGAAAAACCAAATTTTTGCTATTAACATGTTTTCATAAAACTCATGGCAGTGTGAATGCTTCAACCATTAAGACATGATGTAAATCAACTTGCAATGAAATTGTAAAAAAAAAACTTACATAAAATAAACTACAGTTATTGCAAAATTCCTTCAACATTTAGTGTGCAGCATTTGGTATACATCTAAGTTTTAGTCAACAACCAAATATGCAAAACCATGTAATGAACTATAAAATAAACACAATATAATGTTGTCAACATACCTGGCAGTGAATCTATACAACTGAAAAAATGGGAGTACGATCTAGCTCCAATGAGAGTATGCTCTAGCTCCAATATCCTTACCAACTCATTGTGAACCACCCATTTTTCCTCCAAACCATATCCAGGAAGAAATTCTCCCCTTGGAACCCCCGAGCTGCAAAAGATCACAAGAAGTACCAAAAGACAACAGTAGAGAGATTTTCAAGGCAAACTAAGGAAGCAAATTTTCACTTCCTCTCAATACCAATCATGGGCAACCTCAATAGCTAGAGACCTTAGGATTTTAACAATAATTTCATAATTATTTTGGAAGCAATTGGCAACTCTCCATATCTCTCCCTCTCACTATTTTCCTCAGGTCTCTTCCACTCTTGGCCTCATCATCTCCAAGTGAGAATACATGAGACTCATATATAGGAGGAGAAACCAATTCTTTTCATAAAGGAGGAGTGATGTGCATGTATTGGATTCCATTTAGAGGACTGTAACTTATGCCACTAAGGAGAGGTATGCATGCCTTAGTTAAGGAGAGTGTAACATATGCATTAGAGAGAGTGTAAGAGGAATATTTTATGACATATTTTTAATGAGTGAAAAGGAGTATGCCATTCTTTGATGAGTGCATAAAATAGAGTATAATGAATTATTTAAGCGAGAGAGAGAGAGAGAGAGAGAGAGAGAGAGAGAGAGTTACATGGAGCCATGAGAGTCATGAAGGAGTAGTGTAAATTGATTGAGGAGATAAAATTGACTTGTAATTCCTTTTTAATAATAATATCATAGTCTCGTAAAAGATTAATTATATTGAGGAAACTATTACGATTGATTAATAATAAGTTAATTCATTTTTCTTCAATTCCGCTTGATTACCAATTTATGTAAAGTGATTTACTATTTTTGTAAAGTCGTGCTTGAGATGCTGGACATGACTTTCTATTTTTAAAATGTCATTCTAGAATTGTAAGAATGAAATTTTATTTAAGGAAATTCATCCATGAGTGGTATTTTTATTCTGGAGAATAGGGATTCCACACCCCTATTTCATGCATCTCCATGCCTTAGTAGATTGAAGACTTTGTGCCTTGATCTACTCCAAAGATCCAATATTCCACAATTTGATCTTTTCAAATATTTAGGACTCCACGCCCTAAATATACAAGACTCCACATTCTTATCTTTCTTGGATTTAGGACACCACGGCCTAATTTCCATGCCCTATCATCTATTGTTCTTTGAAACTTTGTGTTTCTCCTTATGGTACTGATTGTGAGCTTTTACCCATCTGATGGTTCGCTAATAAGGCCTTGTTCAAAGACCTGCACACATTACAATCTCATAGATTAAAGGAATCAAATGAATTTCATAATGAAATTAAATTAATCACATTTTACCCAGAATGGTGCATGGCTTCCACAATCATTTCTGTTTTGAAAAAAAATTGACTTCCACAGTCATTCATAATTGAACATCCTTGTTGGAAAATGACTGGGTACCCTACTACATCTTGCTTAGTACAATATTAGACATTTATAATCACACAAATCATGTATCATCCATAAATCATAATTAACCATATATTCCACATAACCATGAGAATCCATGAGTATATGTGTCTCAATATTCAATCATCATCCATGTCATATGCCTGCTTCATAAATCAGATACAAATAGAAAAACATATGTATAACATTTTACTTAACCAAAACCATCTAATATAGATAATCAATGATGCCACATATAAGAGGAAATATAACTATATAAAACATTGTTCCCTAATATAGTGATCAATCTGTCATACATAAACATAAAAGGAATATAACTATGTATGTAAAACATTAATCCTCAATGAAGTGATCAACC
>APFE030185810.1:55798-73007 GCA_000404065.3 Pinus taeda
AATAACTGTTAAGCGATATAAAGTAAAAATTGAATATTTTTGTAGTTGTAAATGCTTATGACTATAGAAGAAAACATTAATGTTTATTTAATGGTATTCCCTCGAAACAAAAGTCTTATTTTTAGAGGGGAAGGATGCCTTTTAGTTGTTCTGGATAGATTTCATGTAAAAGTTAATGATGAACACTCAGGATGGTGTTGTCTTTAAGTGTGAGAGTATGTAATATCCCTACTATAAAAAATCTCATAACTCATAATAATCTTAATAAATACAAAATATTAAACAAATTTACAGATATATATTATATATATATACTTATAAAGTATATATAATATATATATAATATAATATATATATATATATATATATTACTAAATATATAATCTTAAATTTGTAAAATATTTTTATTTAATAAATTTATTTAATTTATATATATATATATATATATATATCATATAGAGAGAGAGAGAGAGGAGAGAGAGAGAGAGAGAGAGAGATACTAACACACATATATATAGATAGATAGATAGATAGATAAGACTATAAACTATTTCATCAGAAATCAATTAGAAGTTTTAACAAATTCTTTGAAACCTTTTTTTCATTCTATATTATCCATAAATATATGCTTTTCGAAAGAGGGAAGAAATAATTTAATCAAAAAATAATTTTTATTGACTAACGTTACTCGATATACTTTCATTACATTGATTGTTTTGGTGCATGTTGTCATCCATAGTGTTATACTACTCATTCATAATGTTCATTAAATGGATGAAATTTTCCACATATGGATGGATGAATGGATCCACCAATCATTAAAATAATGAGAAGTTGTCGAGTGAAACAAGAATCCATAGATGCTCTTAAGGAGATTTGAGGGAAAAGTGACCATGAGAGTCTATTTTTCATGGGCTCGTCAAGTGTAATAAATGTTAAGATAAGTAGTCATACTCTGCTTAGAATTTAAAAAATATTGCAAGTGTATCAAAGGTAGATTATTTTATTAATAACCTTGGAAATATTTGTAAGGTTACTATACAATAGTTTTCTTGAAATGTATGTGGGGGTTGGTGTGTAAAAATATTAATGAACCACTTTATTATCCAAGTCATTCTCTTGGAAAGATTGTATGATAGAAGATAAATTACTGTGTTAATATTTTGGAAAGACTGCATATGGATATTTTTTATAAAATTATAAGTAACCATGTTAGTTCTTCAAAGTCATTTCTTCAAAAGGTCGCAGAGACTTGGCTGAGGAAAGATATTATTTGCATGGTTACTATCGTATTAGTTTTCTTGAAAAAGAATATGTGCACATAAATGGTAAATATTGTATAGATTTTCTTGGAAAATGTAAGGTCCCAGCTTACCAACCATCAATATTATAATAAGGCTAACTCAAAATGCGATTTAAGTTTAAGTTTTTAAGACGTAAAAGTTAATGCAAGGTCATATATCTATATATTATTTTATTGGTATTATTTACAATACATACTAATTTCTACTAACTAACTAACCCATGGTAACATTAAACTTCTCATTAAGGCTACAGGGTCATGGTTCCTCATTATGCAAAACTTACAACCATAAGTCTTAAAATCACATTTAAATGACAGAGTCTTTAGTGGGATAAATAATATCAATCTTTACAAACCACAATTTCCAATAAGCTAATTGTTCATTCTATTGCAATTAAGAGTTTTTAAGAGTGACTAATTTGATTTTGTTCTAGATATTATGCCTATGAATTCTTTGGTAAAACAAAGGGAAGAAAAACAAGATAATTCAACTTCTAAAGGAGTGGTATCCAATTATTATGAATTCATATGTGAGTTAACAATTACAGCATTTCACCTAACCAATTTTCCTTCCATGCATTTTTAATTCAATGGAATCATCTGCTTATTATTTGAGATCCAGAAACACCTTGGTTGCAAATCCTAAATTTATTTAGTCATTTTGGTAGACAATTCATAGATGTAATTAGCTACAACCATTAAAGCATTATGTCAAACAGTTTGCAAGCATGAAATGTACAGCCATTGAGACATTTTTTCAAACACTTACAACCATAACCCTTAAGGTGATTTCACCAAAATTAAATAATATGAATTTAAGATTTCATAATTTCTTTTTCCTTGTCAGTAATGCCAAGAAGTGAACCTAATACATAAGTAAAAATGTCATCCATATTGATTGTTGCATATACAAAAATTTGGGCACATAATGACTATAAATATTTAAAATTTTTTACAAATAGCTCACAACAATGTAACTACAACCATTGCGAATTTTGAACAATGGTTAGCAGTCACAAAACAAGCTGCTAGATATTACATTAATAAACAAGCAATCACAAGTTTATTAAACTACCAATGCATTAACCATTGATACTTTAAAATAATAATTCCAAGTTTATATAAAAAACTCATTTCATAAAAAGAGATTACCAAGTAAATTACAGCTACAAAAAAAAAAGTAGCAAGATAAACCACCAGGCAGCATCAACAAATCTATAAAACATAGAAGATTACAAAACCAGATTCTGAAAATCTGTTTTTTGAAATCAAAGTTGGGGCAACATGGAGAAAAGGTATAGATAACCCCTGAAGTTAAAATGAATCAAAACCAAAATGCCCATAAATGCAATTATTTAAAACCACAATCGAAAACAAATTCATACTATCTCATTTATCCCTTTTGTTAAACATATATTGTGCAAACTTATCTACAATTGTAAAAAGAGAAGGAAAAACCAAATTTTTGCTATTAACATGTTTTCATAAAACTCATGGCAGTGTGAATGCTTCAACCATTAAGACATGATGTAAATCAACTTGCAATGAAATTGTAAAAAAAAAACTTACATAAAATAAACTACAGTTATTGCAAAATTCCTTCAACATTTAGTGTGCAGCATTTGGTATACATCTAAGTTTTAGTCAACAACCAAATATGCAAAACCATGTAATGAACTATAAAATAAACACAATATAATGTTGTCAACATACCTGGCAGTGAATCTATACAACTGAAAAAATGGGAGTACGATCTAGCTCCAATGAGAGTATGCTCTAGCTCCAATATCCTTACCAACTCATTGTGAACCACCCATTTTTCCTCCAAACCATATCCAGGAAGAAATTCTCCCCTTGGAACCCCCGAGCTGCAAAAGATCACAAGAAGTACCAAAAGACAACAGTAGAGAGATTTTCAAGGCAAACTAAGGAAGCAAATTTTCACTTCCTCTCAATACCAATCATGGGCAACCTCAATAGCTAGAGACCTTAGGATTTTAACAATAATTTCATAATTATTTTGGAAGCAATTGGCAACTCTCCATATCTCTCCCTCTCACTATTTTCCTCAGGTCTCTTCCACTCTTGGCCTCATCATCTCCAAGTGAGAATACATGAGACTCATATATAGGAGGAGAAACCAATTCTTTTCATAAAGGAGGAGTGATGTGCATGTATTGGATTCCATTTAGAGGACTGTAACTTATGCCACTAAGGAGAGGTATGCATGCCTTAGTTAAGGAGAGTGTAACATATGCATTAGAGAGAGTGTAAGAGGAATATTTTATGACATATTTTTAATGAGTGAAAAGGAGTATGCCATTCTTTGATGAGTGCATAAAATAGAGTATAATGAATTATTTAAGCGAGAGAGAGAGAGAGAGAGAGAGAGAGAGAGAGAGAGTTACATGGAGCCATGAGAGTCATGAAGGAGTAGTGTAAATTGATTGAGGAGATAAAATTGACTTGTAATTCCTTTTTAATAATAATATCATAGTCTCGTAAAAGATTAATTATATTGAGGAAACTATTACGATTGATTAATAATAAGTTAATTCATTTTTCTTCAATTCCGCTTGATTACCAATTTATGTAAAGTGATTTACTATTTTTGTAAAGTCGTGCTTGAGATGCTGGACATGACTTTCTATTTTTAAAATGTCATTCTAGAATTGTAAGAATGAAATTTTATTTAAGGAAATTCATCCATGAGTGGTATTTTTATTCTGGAGAATAGGGATTCCACACCCCTATTTCATGCATCTCCATGCCTTAGTAGATTGAAGACTTTGTGCCTTGATCTACTCCAAAGATCCAATATTCCACAATTTGATCTTTTCAAATATTTAGGACTCCACGCCCTAAATATACAAGACTCCACATTCTTATCTTTCTTGGATTTAGGACACCACGGCCTAATTTCCATGCCCTATCATCTATTGTTCTTTGAAACTTTGTGTTTCTCCTTATGGTACTGATTGTGAGCTTTTACCCATCTGATGGTTCGCTAATAAGGCCTTGTTCAAAGACCTGCACACATTACAATCTCATAGATTAAAGGAATCAAATGAATTTCATAATGAAATTAAATTAATCACATTTTACCCAGAATGGTGCATGGCTTCCACAATCATTTCTGTTTTGAAAAAAAATTGACTTCCACAGTCATTCATAATTGAACATCCTTGTTGGAAAATGACTGGGTACCCTACTACATCTTGCTTAGTACAATATTAGACATTTATAATCACACAAATCATGTATCATCCATAAATCATAATTAACCATATATTCCACATAACCATGAGAATCCATGAGTATATGTGTCTCAATATTCAATCATCATCCATGTCATATGCCTGCTTCATAAATCAGATACAAATAGAAAAACATATGTATAACATTTTACTTAACCAAAACCATCTAATATAGATAATCAATGATGCCACATATAAGAGGAAATATAACTATATAAAACATTGTTCCCTAATATAGTGATCAATCTGTCATACATAAACATAAAAGGAATATAACTATGTATGTAAAACATTAATCCTCAATGAAGTGATCAACCTATCTATATAATATATATATATATATATATATATATATATATAACCCTTGATAAGAGTGACAAAACTATACTAGAAAAATAATACACTACATACTCCCCCTCTTGGAGTAAACTTGGGCGAAGTTTAAGTAAACAAAAAAGGAAACTCAAGATGCATAGAAGATGGATCTTCCCAAGTGGTGGAACTAGGACTATCCGGGTGCCGCTGGACCTTTACCTGGTCCACCATGTGGCATCTGAGCTGTTGAGTGCAATGGTCAAAAATGAAGACTGGCTCTGCCCTAAGAGTTCCTTCGTCTATTACCTATAATTGATGCCAATCTAAAATGTGAGAAGGATCATGAACATACTTACGTAGTACCTAAATATGAGATACATCATGCATACAATGAAAAATGGGTGGTAAAGAAAGATGATATGCCACAGGTCCAACCCTTCCGATGATCTCAAAAGGCCCAAAAAATCGAGGAGAGAGCTTAGATCCTTTCCCAAACCTAATAGAGTTTTTCTGAGGTTTTACTCAAAGAAAAGCAAAGTCCCATTCTTTAAAACTATGATCCACTCTATTCATATTAGCATAGCTCTTTTATCAATCCTGTGCATGCTTTAATATTTGAATTATATGACACACTTGTTCTTCCATTTCTTCGAGAATTTCAGGACCTACTGAGATTCTTTCCTCTAATCTAGCCCAACTTAAAGCTGTTCTGCATGGTCTTCCATATAATAACTCATAAGGTGCCAAACCAAGGGAGCAGTGATAACTGTTATTGTAAGCAAACTCCACTAGGGGAAGATAATCTTCCCACTTAGATTGTTAATCCATTATGTACATTCTAAGCATGTCCTCTAACACTTGATTTACTCTTTCAGCTTGGCCATCAGTCTCTGGATGATATGCTATACTAAAATTTCATTGTGTCTAAAGGGCTCCCTGGAAACTAGTCCAAAATATTATTGTAAATATAGAGGCCCTATCTAATATGCTTTTCTTAGGAAAATCATGAAGTCTAACCACCTCCTTGATAAATATTTGTGCTATTTCAGATGCTTTTTAAGTATCTATAACATGTATAAAATGGGCACTCGTAGTAAGTTTATCTACCACCACCAAAATGGAGTTATGCCTTTTGGTTGTTTCAGGTAATTCAACAACAAAATCGATGGACATTTCTTCCCATTTGGACTCAGGAATGTTATGCGGCTACATCTATCCTACTGGATGACCATGTTCTCCTTTTAACTAGCCAAAATTCCAAACATTTTTCCACAAAATTTGCTACATCCTTCTTCATGCCCGCCCAAAAGAAAAATTTCTTTAAATCAACATAAATCTTCTAGAATCTCGAGTGAGCCATATATGATGCACGATGAGCTTCTTTCAAAATGAACTCACGAAGCCCATCTTGATCTGGAACTACAATATTTTGCATGAATCTCACCATACCGTCGTCATCATAAGAATACCCTTATACCTTGTTTTTCTTAGCCCCCTCCTTAGAAAGAGAAACTTTAACTTCCTTGAACCATTCATCTACATCTTGTGCCCTCAAGATGCACTCCTGTAAATCAATCTTCAATGGAATTACGGAAAATATTTTTGGTCTTCGTCTGAGTGCATGAGCTACTTTGTTCAATGTACCCTTGATTTAAGTTATGTCAAAATCATATTCACTTAGGAGTTCTTACCACCTTCTTTGCCTAGAATTTAGATCACTTAGAGTAATATATGTTGCAAAACTCTATGATCTACTTTCAATTCAAATTTCTTTCCAACTAGATAATGTCACCAAAGTCATAAGGCATGAATTATAGTTGTTAGTTCTAGATCATGGGTTGCATAGTTTTCCTCATGTGTCCTTAACTTCCTAGAAGCATATGCAATCACCCTACCATCTTGTGATAATACCACACCCAATCCATCTTTTGATGCATCGGTACATAGTATGAATGGTCTATCCATATCAGGAACCTTAAGTATCAAAGTTGTAGTCAAACATTGTTTGAGCTTGGAAAATTCTTGCTCACACTCATTTGTCCAATTAAATCACATTCCCTTCCTAGGCAATGAAGTGATAGGACTGGCTATTTTTTAAAACCCCTCCATGAATCTCCGATGGTATCTTGCCATACCCATGAAGCTACGAACTTCATGCACATTAGAGGGTGTTGACCATTCTGAAACTGCATCGATCTTTGCTGAGTCAACAACAATGCCTTCACTAGAGATAATGTGTCCAAGATAATGGATTTTTGATTGGAAAAAAGAACATTTGGACATTTTTTCATAAAGTTTATTTTCTCTTACGCATTGTAACTCCAATCTCAGGTGTTTCTCATGCTCTTCTCGAGACGTTGAATAGATTAGGATGTCGTCAACGAAAACTTGTACAAGTTTTTTCAAGTAATTCCTAAATACACCATTCTTCAGACTCATAAAAGCTCATGGGGCATTAGATAACCCAAAAGGAACAACCACGAACTCATAATAACCAAAACGAGTTCGAAAAGCAGTTATGGAAATATCCTCTTCTTTAACTCTGAGCTGATGATATCCAGATTGAAGATCAATTGTGGAGAATATGGTGGCTCCCTTCATTTGATCAAATAGATCATCAATGCGAGGCTAAGGATATTGATTTCTAATAGTTACTTGATTCAATTTCCTATAGTCAACAAAGAGCTGAAGGGATCCATCCTTCTTTACAAATATCACTGGAGCTCTCGAAGGTGAAACACTAGGTCTAATCATACCCCTTTCCAATAACTCTTGAAGTTGCACTTGCAACTCACGAAGTTCAACAATAGACATTCAATAGGGATATTTGGATATAGATTCAGTACCAGGATTTATATCTATGGAAAAGTCAATCTCCCACTTTGGGGGTAAACCAGGAAACTCCTCTAGAAATACATCGGAGAATTTTGAAAGGAAAGGATAGTGTTTAAAGGATGAATGCTCTCCCTCATTTAAAGTCTTTACAAAATAAATTTGACATCTTTTCCTACGACTTGTGTTCATCTACAAGAATTTAAGTCTTAAAGAAACAAGTCTCCTTTCCCCATGGATAACCATAGATTGGCCCTCATCACTCAAAAGATGAATGGTTTTACTTCGAAAACTAAGCACAGCCTAGTCGGCTTCAAGCCAGTCCATCCCAATTATCACATCATAGTGACCAAGTGGTGTCACATAAAGATTCACATTTGTGACACACACTCCCAAGTTTAAATGGCACTCTTGCACTAAGCATTCAACCTTTTGAGATCTTCTTGAGGCCATCTAAACCTGATCAAAATCATTTTTCTCTATCGCCACCAATTTACATTTCAATAAATCATTAGGAGAAATAAAAATTTCAGTTGCACTAGGATCAATCAAAATAGTAACATCCATACCATTTAGCTTACCTGATGCTTCAAACACTGTATATTGATGCTCAACCTAGAGATTTTGCACAATTGCATGAATCTTATGGGCTCTGCCCATATCTCTACCAATGGCTTGTTCCTACTATGATTTTGCTTCAATCTTCCTTTTAGGGCAATCTCACTCATAATGAGATCCTCCACAAGTCCAACATCCATGAGTGGGAGCAGTTTTCATAAATTTGACCCTTTTAATAGGTGATTCTCAGGTGTGAGCATTACTTTGTTGAAGATGTTCCCTTGGGTTATTTCTTTGGTTCTTAAAGGTATGATTCTTTTGAAATCCCTAATGATGTGAACCACCTGACTTATGTCTTACATATTGGCCTCTGCTTTGAGTAGGTTTCCCATGGAATGATATGTTTTGGGTTTTATGCCCCCCTTTGTTCCCCAATAATTCTTCCTCGGCTATAGTTGCTTGTTGCAATACCTCATGCAATGTAGGAGGCCTCAAAATGTGCACCTTTTCCTTTATAATAGGATTCAATCCATACAAAAACTTGTTTACCTTGAGGGCTTCAGTATTTAGATGAGTAGCATATCTAAGAAACTTCATGAATCTTGCTTCATATTCAAGGATTGTCTTAGTTCCTTGCTTAAGATCATGGAACTCATTCAATTTCCTCTCCAAGTATTCAACAGAAAGGTACTTTGCTCAAAATTCCTCTTCAAATCATTGCCATGTCAAGGTAGACATGGACTATCCCAATTGGGATTCTAAGTTCCTCCACCATAATAGTGCACTCTCCTTAAGTTAGTATATAGCCAACTTTTCCTTTTGGTTGCTAGAATAATTCTGCAACTCAAAACATAGGCGCATGTTTTCCAACCAAGCTTCTTCTACCTCCACTTTTGTGGTACCCTTAAAGATAGGAAGCTTAACTTTTTCCAACTCTCTATGTACATCTCCATCAGATGGTATTTCTTGCCTCTAAAATTGAGATGAAGAACCAGGCACTGAAGGATTTCCCCAACCCTACTAATCAAGACTTCAGCCATCTTTTGGAAAGATAACATCCTATCCTTTACTTCCCTCATGGCTAATTGCTCAGATTATTTATCATGGGGAGGTGGAGATGAGATTTCCCTTCTCCACCTTGATGTTCTCTCCATGATTACTTAACCTAACCAAGGAAAATTTTAGGTAATTAAATAATTATTAGCAGGCAAGCCCTAGGTCCTAGAGTTTTAACATAGTTCTGATACCATATGTAAGGTCCCACCTTACCAACCATCAGTATTATACTAAGGCTGACTGAAAATGTGATTTAAGTTTAAGTTTTGAAGATGTAAAAGTTAATGCAAGGTCATTTATCTATATTTTTATTTTTATTTTTATTAGTATTCTTTACACTACATACTAATTTCTACTAAATAACTAACCCATGGTAATATTAAAATTCTCATTAAGGCTACAGGGTCATGGTTCCTCAAGATCCAAAACTTGCAACCATAAGTCTTAAATCACATTTAAATGATAGAGTCTTTAGTGGGATAAATAAAATCAATCTTTACAAACCACAATTTCCAATAAGCTAATTGTTCATTCTATTGCAATTAAGAGAGTTTAAGAGTGACTAATTTGATTTTGTTCTAGATAATATGCATATGAGTTCTTTGGTAAAAAGAAGGGAAGAAAAACAAGATAATTCAACTTCTAAAGGAGTGGTTTCCAATTATTATGAATTCATATGTGAGCTGACAATTACAACATTTCACCTAACCAATTTTCCTTCCATGGATTTTTAATTCAATGGAATCATCATGCTTATTCTTTGAGATATTTCCAGAAACATCTTGGTTGCAAATCCTAAATTTATTTTGTCATTTTGGTAGACAATTCATAGATGTAATTGGCTACAACCATTGAAGCATTATGTCAAACATCTTGCAAGCATGAAATGTACAACCATTGAGACACTTTGTCAAACACTTACAACCATAACCCTTTAGGCGATTTCACCAAAATTAACTAACATGAATCTAAGATTACATCATTTCTTTTTCTTTGTAAGTAATGCCAAGAAATGAACCTAATACATAAGTAAAATTGTCCTCCATCTTTATTGCTGCATATACAAAAATTTAGGCACATAATGACTATAAATATTTAAGAATTTTTACATAAAGCTCGCAGTGATGTAGCTACAGCCATTGGGAATTTTGAACAATGGTTAGCAGTCAAAAAATAAGCTGCTAGCTATATAACAAAATGGTTTCATAAAAAGAGATTACCAAGTAAATCACAACTACAAAAAAAAACAACAAGACGAACCACCAGGTAGCAGCAACAAATTTGTAAAATATAGAAGATTATAGAACTAGATTCTGAAACTCTATTTATTGAAATCAAAGTTGGGGCGACATGGCCATAAGGTACAGATACTCCCTGAAGTTAAAATAAATCAAAACAGAATTTCCTAGAAATGCGATTATTTAAAACCACAACCAAAAACAAATTCATACTATCTCGTTTATCCCTTTTGTCAAACATATACTGTGCAAACTTATCTACAGCTATAAAAAGAGAAGGAAAAACCAAATTTATGCTATTAACATGTTTTCATAAAACTCATGGCAGTTTGAATGCTTCGGCCATTAAGACATGATGTAAATCATCTTTCAATGAAACTGTACAAAAAAACTTACATAAAAAAAACTACTGTTATTGCAAAATTCCTTCAACATTTAGTGTGCAGCATTTGATATACATATAAGTTTCAGTCAACAACCAAATAAGAAAAACTATGTAATGAACTACAAAAATAAACACAATATAATGTTGTCAACATACCTGATAGTGAATTTATACAACTCAAAAAATGAGAGTATGCTCCAGCTCCAATGGGAGTATGATCTAGCTCCAATATCCTTACCAACTCATTGTGAACCACCTTGTTTTCCTCCCAACCATATCTAAGAAGAACTTTTTCCCCTGGAACCCCTAAGCTGCAAAAGCTCACAAGTAGTACCAAAAGACAACAGTAGAGAGATTTGCAAGGAAAACTAAGGAATAAAATTTTCACTTCATCTCAATACCACTCATGGCCAACCTCAACAGCTAGATATCTTAGGATTTTTACAATAATTTCAGATTTATTATGGAAGCAATTGGCTACTCTCCATATCTCTCCCTCTCACTATTTTCCTCAAGTCTCTTCCACTCTTGGCCTCATTATCCCCAAGTGAGAGTACATGAGACTCATATATAGGAGGAGCAACCAATTCTTGTCATAAAGGAGGAGTAATGTGCATGCATTGGATTCCATTTAGAGGAGTGTAACTTATGCCATTAAGGAGAGGCGTGCATGCCTTAGTTAAGGAGAGTGTAACATATGCATTAAAGAGAGCATAAGAGGAATATTTTATGACATAATTTTAATGAGTGAAAAGGAATATGCCATTATTTGATGAGTGCATAAAATTAGAGTATAATGAACTATTTAAAAGAGAAAGAGAGAGAGAGTTACATAGAACCATGAGAGTCATGAAGAATATGTGTGAATTGATTTCAGAGATAAAATTGACTTGTAATTCCTTTTTAATAGTAATATCATAGCCTTGTCAATGATTAATAATATTGAGGATTCAATCAAGATTGAGCTATTACAATTGATTAATGATAAGTTAATTCATTTTTCTTCAACTCTGCTTGATTACCAATTTATGTAAAGTGATTTACTATTTTTGGAAAGTCATGCTTGAGATGTTGGACATGAATTTATATTTTTAGAATGTCATTCTACAATTGTGAGAATGAAATTTTATTTAAGGAAATTCATCCTTGAGTGGTATTTTTATTTTAGAAAATAGGGATTCTGCACCCTTGGTTAGTGCATCTTCGTGCCTTAGTAGATTGAGGACTTCGCACCTTGATCTACTCCAAAGTTCCAATATTCCATAATATTTTTAAATATTCAGGACTTAGTGCCCTAAATATACAAGACACCACGCCTTTATCTTTATTGGATTTAGGACTTCACGCCCTAATTTCCATGCCCTCTCATATACTGTGCTTTGAAAATTTTCATTTCTCCTTATGGTATTGATTGTGAGATTTTACCCATCTAATGGTTTGCTAGTAAGGCCTTGTTCAAAGACCTGCACACATTACAATCTCATAGATCAAAGGAATCAAATGAATTTCATAATGAAATTAAATTAATCACATTTTACCCAGAATCGTGCATGGCTTCCACAATCATTTGGTTTTGAAGAAATGACTTCCACAGTCATTCATAATTGAAAATCCTTGTTGGAAAATGACCAGGTACCCTACCACATCCTGCTTAGTACAATATTAGACATATAATCACACAAATCATGTATCATCCATAAATCATGATTAACCATATATTATGCATAACCATGAGAATCCATGGGTATATGTGTTTCAATCTTGGATCACCATCCATGTCATACACCTACTTCATAAATAAGATACAAATAGAAAAACATATGTATAACATTTTACCGAACCAAAACCATCTAATACAAATAATCAATGATGCCACATATAAGAGGAAATATAACTATATAAAACATTATTCCCTAATATAGTGATCAATATGTCATACATAAACATAAAAGGAATATAAATATGAATGTTAAACATTATTCCTCAATCAAGTGATCAACCTATCATATATATATATATATATAATCCTTGATAGGAGTGACAAAACTATATTAGAAAAATAGGACACTACAAAAAAGAATATGTGCACATAAATAATAATATTTTTCTTGGAAAAGAGTATGTGCACATAAATGATAACTATTGTATAGTTTTCTTGGAGAAGAAAATGTGCACATAAATAATAATATTTTTCTTGGAAAAGAATATGTGCACATAAATAATAATATTTTTCTTGGGAAAGAATATATGCACATAAACAATAATTATTTTATTAGTTTCTTGGAAAGGAATCCGTGCAAAAAAATAATAATTATTGTATTATTTTATTGGAAAGGAATATGTGCACATAAATAATAAATATTGTATTCGTTCTTGTAAAAGAATATGTGTTGTGTTAGTTTTCTCGAAAAGGATATGTATTTGCATGCAAGATTGTGTTAGTTTATTTTGGAAAAGATTATGTGTTTGCATGCAATATTGTGTTATGTTTATTTTGGAAACAATTATGTATTTGCATGTAGGAACAATAACTATGGTGTTAGATTCCTTTAGAGTGTTTACATGTATCAAGATAATAAGTTGTTAGGATAATTTATTAAAAAAAAAATTGTGAATTCACATGCACAAAGATCATAGCTAATGTGTTAGTTTTTAAAAGAATATGGGTGGTTGTGTTGGTTGTTCTTTTGTAAAAGAATGTGTTGTGCAAAGAAATAATAGTTACTATGGTGTTCATCTTGGGAAAGATTTCCATTATGTTGTGTGAAGAGATGGTGATAACCATGGAGATTATTTTAAATATTACCATGTTCTTGTAGGTATATGTAGAATGTAATTAATCCTATTTCTCATGATACATTGTAGTAGGGATAAGTGAGCATACTTCAATAATATTTCTATATTTACCTTTTGCATGTGAGTTATGGATGGAATGACATGTGTCATAGCCATATATATGTAATGATAAACAAACATGTTTTGGTAGTTTTGTACTTTTAATTAATGCATGTGCTGTATTAATAAAGAGGCATGCCTCAATACTATGTATGCATTTTAATTATGTATATGAAAAGACGCTTGAACCATAACTAGTAAAGATTCATTGTTTGGATGTCAGAGTTTGTTGGCAATAATAATTGCAAGAAATGATTGTAACTCATGTAAAGGACGGATTATATTTGAACTTATGGTAGGAAAACAATTATTTGTTCATGTATATTGAAGGAATTTCAACTACAAGATAATCCATTGATGGCAACAGTTAGGCCACAAAGACATAATGTTTTAGGATTTATGGGTAAATGATATTATGATTAATTTAATAGCTTCTAGCTCCTTATGATGTAATTAAGATGGTATTTATTTGAAATACTTTATGACAATGGTTAATGGATGGACTCCCTTATGACCATTGAGTGAGGGGTGAACACCCTAACAACATGTTTAATAAAATTAAGCATTTGTTGGTTTTTCCCTACAGGGTTTCTAGGGTATATAGGTGTCTGATGATTTATTTTCCTATTATGAAATTGTAATGATTTTGTTTTTTGCATGGCATCAACACTTACATTATCAAACATGTGATTGACTAGCTTAATTAAATGAATGATGATAATGATGTAAGATTATGATAGGAAGCTTATCTTAATATACTATAACAATGGTTGTTGTGTTATGTAACTCACTATTCCATCCTTAAAATTACTTTGTGAAATGAATATGGTTTTATTTAATAGTCAGTTAAGGAATATGGAATAATTGAATTTGGATTATTACACGCTAGTAAAATTCTATGAGAATTCATAATCATATGAGCTTTTACATGAGGTTTAGTGAGTGATGTTACACAGGAGGTAGGAAATATTTTATGAATAGGTTAAAGGAATCATGCCTTGAAAAGTTCAAGGAACACCTCCATTTTTCATTCTCAAATATATAGTTGCACCCACAAAAAGCAGTAATTTACAACATGGAGACTAAATTTAGCATAGTTGGTATGTAAAAAAGGACTAAACTATTTTTTTTTCAAAAATGAAAGAGATTTAGGTGTAATCCAACAAAAAGTTAAAAAAGCTCTCGCTCGAGCCAATGCTATAAAGAAGGCCAGTTGATTTCAGCATAAAAGTATGGAAATAACTTGTAAAAATGTATGAGAATTTTATGGATGGAGGAAGTCTGGTGAGGAGAGTAAGAAGGTATTTGAATTTTCTCATAAGATTATATCAAATTTCTTAATTTTTTTTTTATATTTTATTTGTACATAGTTAAATTCAATTTGTATATGTTTCAAGATAAGGCCTCTAAGGCTAAGCTTGCAAAACAAAGTGTCATGCATCACAGTGGATAGGAAGGTCTACATTATTTGTACCTTTGTAAGTATATTTAATATGTGAAATCATAATTTGTTTATTTCCTATAAAAAATAAATGATTGCATATTAATCAATTTAACTAGTCCATGTGCTATGTTTTGAGAGGAGGACAAATATGGACATCATCCAATGCACTTACAAAAGGACGTATTACAAAACAAATTGTGAAAATTGTTTTTTATATGTATGGAGAATGAGGTATCAATAGTTGAATTTCAATATGTTAGTTTGGATATTTTTCTATTTATATGTCAATTTGCATTTCTTGCAACATAGAGTAGAGGTAACATACCCTTGTTTTCCATATATATCCAAAGATAAATATCATACATTATAATTATAAGATTGGTTGGAAGATGATTGGAACATGATAGGATATATGGCACCCTCCTAGGGTATTATATCTGTGGAATGTTTACCATCATATTGATGGAATATTGATTATTAAAAAATAATCTAGTAGGGCCCTAAGGAAGGAAACCCTAAAGGAAAGATACTAAACTAAGTGACAACAATGGGAAAATGATAGAATGTCACTATAGTAAAGGTCCCCTTCTCTTTATGGATTTTCACTGATGGGAGAAGTCTTGGGATTGTGCTACCAAAATCAAGGTTTTCCAGGTAGGCACTTGAAGCTATAAGCCATTAGGGGTGATCCCAAAAGTCTAGGATTAAGGATTAACGCCCCATTTAAGGTTAGGTAATAAGACTACAGCCAAAACCATTCCTTCTTCCAATTCACTTAATAACCCATGCCCAAAGCTTCCAAGAAGAAACAAGCATAAGAACTTCATTGCACAATGAAAAACATACCTTTAGATTGGATTTCCCACCCTCAAACACATGTTATAGATATATCAATGAGGGGACATATGACTAGCTTAGGGATAAAAGATCAAATGTCACAATACATCGAATACACTAGTGGATGCTAGGGACTCCTAGATACTGGCTAAGGACAAATATGGGAGAATAATTCTCCTATGGGATCACCCAATTTTGGTGGGTAACATTTCCCACCATACCTTGTGTTGTCACCCTAGAGATAGATCTAGGTTGAAATGGAACCAATTCCTAGGAAATCCACAAAACTATTTCAAAACTTTTAAAATATTGTAAAAAAATTATTAAAATGTGCCCAGAGGTGATATATTCCCTTGTGTAATAAAACTTAATCTTGGAGATAAACCTTTATTACCAGATTGGCGTTATATTAGAAAGAATTTAATTATTTTGTTTGAAGTGATAAGAGGATAGGGCTTATAACTTGGGCCCTTTAAAATAATCAAAATTTAAAACTCTAATATGAAATTATGAATGATTTAAATTAAGAATGGAATTGTATAAGGAGTGGAGATCCAATTAAGATGTCTTTGAACATAAATTATAGGTGTTTACTGTAACTATTAAATATACAAAAAATAAATCTATAACTTGCTCAAATAATTCTTCTACAATCATACACATGCTTCAAAGAATGAAAATGAATATAAAAAACACATAAGAGAAACAACACATACTACCATTTACCAATACATATTGGAATCAACCTAGTGACTTTTATTATTCTCTCCAAGGAAGCCAAAGTGATTACAGAAGTACTCAAAATGCCAACACTCTAAACCCTTTTCCAATGGTTCTCATTCCTTTTGAATAATACATCAATATTAGTTACAAAGGTATTTGTCAAAACATGTATAACTACTTAACTATTCGTAACTAAAAATTATTTTACAACATTACAAAATGGATTATTTTCATTTTTGAGAAGTTTGATGACTAGTGGAACAATGAAATTGATTGTTATGAAACCAGCTCAAGAAAAGATAGAAAAGATAGATCAACGCCTTAGAATTCACCCTCTTCGAGGGGGAAACCTCCTTTACATTACAT
>APFE030185810.1:75544-97581 GCA_000404065.3 Pinus taeda
ATGGGTACATCAATATAATAAGGGGGTTGTACTAATAACAATAAGGGGTTACACTAGTAGTATAGGGGCCTAACATTGATGATTGGTGCTTGGTTCCAACATTTTAACTTTGGATTTAATAGGAGTAAACAACCTATCACACTTCTTCCAAACTAATTAATATGGGAGATTACACTAGATCATTTTCTAGAATGAAACTTTCAAATGTGAAATATTTGTATAATTAAGTTTTGCAACAAATAGTGTCAAAATCATCCAAATAAGTTGGAAGTCCCTCTGCAAATGATTCACTACATTTATTCCCTTTATAATAAGAGTCTTTGCATGTGCTACATCTACTCTAATTTTAATAGCTACTAGTTCCTTTTCATATAGTTCCCAAGAAAGCATATTTCCTTACAAGCCCCAACAACTAGGTAGACCAACTGTATTACTCTAGTCAATTTGGAATCAAGCAAAGATACTACCTTATGAACTATATGAAAAGGAACTTGACTCATCAAAATTTCCCTTGGGACACCAAAATGAATAAAAATATTCTAAAATAAATGTAACTACAACATTTTCAGTAGAAAAAGGAAGTGGTTTAACTTCTACCCATTTTGTAACATGGTTTGTACAAATAAATATGTACCTTTTCTGCTTATATGGAGGATTGATTGAACCAACGAAATATAGATCCCATTTTTCAAAAGGCTTTACAAGTCCCTGAGGTTGTAGAGGCATCTCGTCTAATGAAATAGGTATTTCCATTCTTTGGCAGCTATCACATCTTTTCACATATTACTTGACATCTTTAAAAAGACAAGGCTAATAAAATCCCAAAAGGGGGACTTTATAAGATATTATTTTATTAGAAAAGTGTCCTCCACATGGTTCATCATGGAAATATTTTAATACGGATAGTATTTCATCCTCTCGAACACATCTCAAAGTGATCAGGCTGAGTCTAGTTTGGTACAATTATCCCACTATCCATGAGTGTGGTGCACTAGATTTGATTAATTTTTACTTTTCTTTGCTTGATAATTTCAGGGGAAACTTTCTTGTAGACAAATAGTTAGCAATATATAAAAACCAAGGAGTTTTAGTAGATATTGCAAAAATTTATTCATCAAGAAAATTATATTTCACGCAAGTATCCATATTATCAGTTAACATCTTGGAGAGGAAATCAACATCTGTGTTTTCCTTTCCTGGCCCATCCATAACAGTAATATTGAATTCATATAATAATAACATCCATATTGCAATCCTTCCATTAGTAATTGGTTTATTCATTAGATATATAATAGAAGAATGATTTATATGAATGAAAGTTTCATAACCAGTGACATAATGTCGAAACTTATTAATGACATGATCAATAGCTAAAATCTCATTTTTTGTTACTGTGTAATTTAAATCAGCATGATTCAAATTTTTACTTGTGCAATAAATAGCATAAGGAGCTATACTTTTCTGTCCCAACACAACTCCTAAAATTGTATCTAAAGCATCTGTTGAATATGAAAAGGGAGAGACCAATTAGCTCCTCTTAAGATTAGTGTTTCAATGATTTATCCTTCAACGATTCGAATGTTTTCTAGAAATAAAAATTACAAACAAAATCACTATCTTTTGTAATAATTTTAAAAAGTGGAGAGACTATTTTTGTGAAGTTTTCTATGAATATTCTGTAATATCCTGTAAAACCAATAAAACTTAACACTCTTTGACAAGTATGAACTAGAATTTTAGAAATTACTTCTACCTTAGATGCATCCACCTTAATTCCATCACCTGAAATATGGTGGCCTAGAATAATTCCCTCATTGAAGATCATAAAACATTTCTGATGACTTAACGAAATATTTTCTTCTTTACATATGATGAGAACTTTATCCAAATTTCAAGGGTTTTTTCAAAAGTATTTCCGTAAACTTTGAAATCATCCATGTATATTTCTACACAATCATGAATTAGATCACAAAAATACCTAAAATTCCTCTTCGAAATGTTGCAAGTGCATTATATAACCCAAAAGGAAGTACCCTATAAGCATATTTACCTCATGGACATGTAAAGGTTGATTTGTCTCGATCTTATGGTTCCATTTGGATTTGGTTATATCCACTAAAACCATCAAGAAATGAAAAGTGTTTATTCCCTAATAAGGTACCTAGTACTTGATAATTCAAAGGTAGTGGAATGTGATATTTTAAAGTAGCCTTACTTAATTAGCTATAATGAATGTATACTCTCCATTTTCCATTCTTCTTAGGAACAATCACTAAATTTGAGACCCATTGACTATTTGATATCAGATAAATGAAATTCACATTAAGAAACCTTTGTAATTCCTACTTTACAATTTCTCTCAGATTGGGATTCATCCTTCTCTGAGGTTGTCTAACTAGTTTGGCATTTTCCTAAATGTAAATGTGATGCATACATGTGTTAGGAACAATTTGCTTCATATAAGTGTATTCTCGTGCATATGCAGAAGAATGTTTTTTTAGAAACTTTATCAATTACCTCTTTTGAAATTATTCCAAGTTATTATATGTTTAATTTTTTTCCTGGAAAAAAAATTACTAAAGCGTTACCAAACTTTTCCATAGAATGTAAAGTTACTTGATAAGATGATAATATTTAATATTCCGTTGTCCTTGAAAACTTTGATCTTACTCAAAATATGAAGAAGAATCATTATTATTCATAATATTTATCAATTGATACTCTTCATCTATTTTTGAAAAAGTAAATTTTGGTTGAATGTCCTCAAAATATTCATTATCATCATCAATCCAAACATAAATTTATAATTTAGTTATATTTTTTTAGGTGGATACAGTATGAATCTCTTGATATGGCTACTATAACAAATGTACATATCACCAGATCTACAACTGATGAATGCATTAGTTGTAGCTAGCCAAGGTCTATCAAGGATCAATCAATGGCCTCCTAGATTATTCTTTGGAGTTAAAATCATAAAATCAATAGGATACTCCCATGAATCTAAAGATATAGACACATATTCTAATATACCATCTGGTTTGATAACAAAAATATATAATATATTATAAATATATATTATATATTATAATAATAGATATATATATATAATAATATATATTATATATAAATATAAATATATATATATATTATATATATAATATATATCGTAGTATAAGGTTTGGGTATATTGAAGATTAAGAATATTTAATTGATCCATATTTTTCTTTCTCATAATATTAATGGCTCCTCATAAATCAATCAAAGTGTTTGGAATTTCAAACCATTTTTGTGTATTTTTACGATAGGAATACCTTGATATAGATATATTTTAATTATTGGTTTCCCCATCATAATATCTACAATATTTCCTACCAATTGAATACTTTTGACATCTTTTCTTTTTCTTCCTATTTTTTTAATGCACAACTCTACTATTTTTTCAAATATAGGTATTTCCTTTATAGCTTGAAGTAAATGAATTTTGATGAAAATATTTTTTAATTCATATATAATATTATATTTAGTTAAAAAAAATTACCTTTTCTATTCTCATATCAATTTTGAGTCTCTTGGGAAAAAGAGGATTCTGTAAGGAAACAGAAGGTTGTCCTACTAGAGGAATTGTAGGATTTTGCTTTATTTTGTTGTCATCTAATTATGTAGGAACATCTTCCTTCGGAGTAGTCCTTTCTTGATCAAAATATGCCTCTTTTTCATCTTTTTGATAGTTATGGATGCCACCAACATACAAGGGATGTCACCGACATAAGGTCCCAAATAGACCTCACACCATTTGGTGTAGGAGTCCCATTTGGAATATGACTTGACTGTCATTTATTTAAATATATTCATTGGATTTATCTGTTAGCACAAGAGAGAAGGACAATTTTCCTTTGAATGAGAAAGTTAATATACTTTGTGAATGTTCAATTACTAATGTATCAAGTTTATTCTACTGGAGAGGGAAAATTAAGTGAGCCTCTAAGAGAGAAGTAATATTACTACCCTAATGGTGACACAAGTGAAACATAAAATTTCATCTAACATCAAGAAAAATAATTCACAAGGATGTGATGATCATTATAAACATAACAACACATTTACAACAAGAATCATTGAAGTAACTGAAATAGTTCAATTAGTTCAATACTAATGAAAGCAACCATGAACCATAAACATTCAAAGAATAGCCATAGAAGTATTCACAATCCATGTGTGAAAACATGATAGCATGGAAGGCTTCAATATTAAGAAAAAGTCCCAAGATACATAAATGAAACGAACACCATTATCTCCAATAGTGGAGTGTTAGAGCCACTACTTACTCCCAAAAAGTACTATTTTTTTATCTCTAATGCCTTGCGAGAGAAGCCAAGGTTAAAAGTCATTTACATGAGAAGTGAGGATCTACTTATAACTTAAGGAATGAACTTTCACATCCTCATGAGTTTTGACTTTCTAACTTATAATGACTTTTGGACTTCTATAACCTTTGGTATTCCAAATGAATTTTTGAATTACATATGACTTTTGGTATTACATGTATTTTGGAGTTACATGAATCTTTGGTTCATACATGTCTCTTGGTATTCCAATTATTTTTCCTTTAAAATGATTAAAATAATTCATCATTACTTCTACATCATCACATGATGACACTTGACATGTCACTATCTTGGATGACTAGGATTGATAGTGATTGATGACATGGACTTTATCTAGTGGTGACATGGCTACCTACTATATTTTCATTCTTCACGCAGCTTAAATTGTTGATTTCCTCTACCCTCCAAAGTTTCTTTGATAAAATGGAATATTTAGGGTTTCTTTGATCATAAAGATTCAAGTGTGTTCTTTGTGATTTTTGAGCTTCCTTTACTTTTTCACCTTGCTTAATTTCCCTCCTGTGTGGTTTCCATGTTATTTTTTGAATACCATCATGAGCTCAAATGAAGAAGGCAATCAATGCAAGGATCATGGTGAAAGTTCGAATGATGAACTGGAAGCTTCAAGATTCCCAAGTGCACTATGTGCCCAAGGGAAATATGGAGGGAATAGGGAACACTCTTGAAGGTTGAGGGATGAAGGCTTTAGGACTTTGGGGTGCACTCATGTGCTCAAGAGGCCCTGGAGAACACAAGGTGCACTCCTGAAGGCTGAAGGCTAAGGCTTCATGCCCTCACAATGTTCTCATGTTCTAAAAGAGTCCAAGAGGGTGCATGGCACATCAAGGAAGGCTGAAGGGTGGAGCTTAAGGTCTTCAGGGTGTGCCTATGCATTCAAGGATGGAACAATTCTTTGAGTAGAAGGAGTGTGCTCAAGGAAGACTTGGTCTTTTGAAGGGCACAATTCCAAGTAAGGAATGGGAAATAGGTCTAAGGAGTGCACCCTGCACCCTTGGAGGGTGCATGGTGCACTTCCAAACAATGAAGGATTCCTCATCAAGGCTTCAAAGTTCACTTGTGCACCCTTAGCCTTAATGAATTCGCTTTGAACCAAACATTTATCTTAGTCTAAAATATGAGGTCAGTGGTGAACAAGATGAGTTTATACATAAAATGAAGCACGACGCACATTAAATCATTAATAAAACTCAGAAAAATGTGAAAAATGGTAAATATTCATTGAAATGCCATTTTGTACCCATTCCCCATGTGTGATGAGTGTAGTCTGTGCGATTGTAACACGAAAGTTTCGTTTTGTGACAACAAGAATGATATGACCACAAAATGCACTAAAAGATGTTCTTATCAAAATGATGACACTTGAGACCATTCAAAGACACTCGAAACAAATACAAAAGCATGACATGACACTTGAAGATCAAAGAAACTCTATATTTGACAATGATGGTAAGTTCCAAAATTCAAACGTAGTGAAATTTTGGAGGGTGTTGTAGTAGTGACAACACTTAGCGAATCACTGGGTGAACTTTAGCTTCTCTATCTGAGAACAAACTTTGGTTAAGGAGCAAACGTTCAGGAAGTATTGATTTCCTTGATTTCCCATTTTCAACCCAATTTTTACCTAACATATTCACTTTTCTCTACTTGGTCGAAACACATACAGAAGGTACACCATATCACAATTGTTTTGGTACAGGAAAGGGTAATGTGCACGACGAGTTCATGATATTCAGAGTATGATTTTTCATCTCTAGTGTTTCTCCACTTCCAGTAGCCCTAGACAATACCCTGGTAGAGTTACTTTAGGAGCACAAACGTTTCTTTGCTTCCAACAATCTTGGACAATACACTGGCGAAGTCAGTTGCTTCACCTCCCCACGCAAGAAGCCTTTCTCTTCTTTCACCCTTTATTTATTTATTTTAATAGAACTGTGCATTTGCACTTACTATATTCAACAAGCCAAAGAGGGATCCTAACCTATTGAGAGGATAGGAAGTTGCTCCATCGGAGAAGTATTTTAAGACCTCCGATTTTTGTTTTCTCACTTTAGATTTCCCCTTATCCCTTCTCTACTAGATTGGAGAAGAGTTAACACACAAGTAGATTTACACCAAGTTGAGTAGTTTAGATACCAACATGGGCATAGATATAATGGGTTCCCTCAATGTTATCCTATGGGATGAATCATATTTTCCAGCTGGACTTAGCTTAACCTATGGAATTTTCCCAAACAAAGAATGAGAAAAATAAAAAGACAAGTGTTGTGGTTGTCACACTTCTCTTTTATTGTGCTACAAATCCTTTCGAGCCACTTGCTCTATATAAGAATCTTATTTATGGACACTAACCAACCAACAAAATGTGACAAGACATGACTTAGATAACAGACAAACAAAAATAGGAAAAGAAACTATACAGGATGTGCAACTCATAGCTACTAGTGAAAGTAATGCTTTAAATATCAACCATTTAGAGGAAGGTGGTCAATACTCCCATCTAATGATTTCAGTTTGAAGGAATTGTGGATGAGTTTTTCGTAAAAAACAAATGGTCCAATCCAAAAATGTTGGAACTTTTTGTGTTTCCTATTTTCTTTATGGGGTTTTTCCCACTTTAGGATTAGGTCACCCACACCAAATCTCTTTGTCCCAATGGAATTCTTATCAAACTAGAACTTTACACAGTTCTAACATATGGAAAATCATTACTTGACCTTCCACCTTTCTTCCTCAATTCTAAGTAGTGTATCTATCTTGCTCTAAACTAGGAGGTAGGGTTTACCTTATGCCTCTTGAGTGATTTTCAAGGTCGAAAGATAGAGGTGCAGAGGCAAGATAACTTCTTTATTATAAACCGAGAAGTAGGGAGAGGTTCTCAAGGAATGTTTTGGGCTAACACGTTCAACCCAAAGAGCATTAGTCCAAGATTTATGCTAGTTCCTTTGTTCCGAGAAGATGGTTTTCTTGATTATACAGATAAGATTCGTATTCATGGATTCAGCCAAACCATTTCCATTTGGATAATAATTAGATTAATGCTTCAATATAATTTCATTTTCTAATGCAAATTCACAAAGTTTTAATGACAAAATTTATGTCGCATTAAGTGATGTAGGAACACCAAATCTGGTCATGGAATTATTTTGCAAGAAGTGGATCACTTCATGTTCATTCACTTATCCAATAGGAACTACTTTTAACCACCAAGTGAAGTAATTTGTTGTTGTTAAAATATATCGATGCTACTTTGACGAATGAGGAAACATTTCTCTGATCACTTCAAGGCCCCACTATTGGAATGGTTCTTCAACTATGGCTAACCTCTAATTGTAGTCAGCACATATTTGACATGCTTGGAACTTGCAAACATACACATGAATATCCTTAAATAGAGTGGGCCAATAATAACCAACCCTCATAACCTTATGTGTTGTAGTTTCGTCCATCTGGTGGCCACTTTTCGGTCCATCATGTAAATATTTCAAGACATTTCCTGTATCCTATGAGTCAAGGCTTCATAGTAGGACACCATGGTGGTGCTTCTGGAAAATAACTCCATGAAACAATTGGTAATATAGAGATTTAAAATGGATTTCCATTTTCTGTTTATTTGATAATTTGGAGGGAAAAGTTCCATGCTCTAGAAATTGTTGTATATATGTATACCAAGGCACCATAGACATGGACTAATGAACATATTCAACATTGTACGTTTCTATATCCTTCTCCCATCCTAAAAGATATTGTTTGGGAGAATATATTGCTTTAGTGGATAACTTACATAGGGAATGACCCTTTATTGTATGAAATGGTTTAAAATCTAGATCATACTCTTGAAGACAGGTCATCCAATTAGCCCTCTTCTCACCCAACTCTTGCTGCATGAATAATGTTCTTACTATTGGATGAGCTATAAATACAAGTGTGTGAGCATTCAATATGTAGGTTTTGAAATACTTAACTACTTGTATATTATATATGCTTCTTTATCAATTGTGAGATAATTTAGTTTGGGCCCTTGTAGACTAGTGCTCACAAAAGAGATAGGCCACTTATTTCCTTCACTATAATTCACAATTAGCAAGACCGCAATTGACGAATATGAAGAAAATGAATAGAGCATAAAATATTTTCCATAATTTGGACTGAAAAGTGCAGGTGCATCAAAAATAGGCTACTTAATCTAAGAAAAAGTCTTTATTTCACATTCATCCCATATGTATACTATATCTTTCTTGATCATATTCTTGTATGGGTTTGATTATCTAAGCACGATCAGAGATTAATTTTCTGAGGAAATTAATTTTTCCTAAGAAGGACTACATGAATTTCTTACTCTCTGTTAATGGTATTTGTGTGATAGCTTTGAACCTCTTTGTTATCACCAAAAAATTGATCATCTAGCCTAATTGACTAGATGGATCGAAGTATACCATGTAAAGCCAATTTTACCCTTGTAAAATTGCTTTCATTGTGAGAAATTACCTAATAAACCACCTTTATTAAGTAATTTATAGTTAAATCCATGAAGAATAATTAAATAAATCACTATTTATTTGATTTGCTTCTAGGAATAATTAATTAAACCATTGTTTTATTATTATTCCTTGTTAAATTTGACCCAATCATGAAAAATAAATAGATAAATCATTATTTTTCTTATTTTTCTCTAAGAATAACTAATTAATTACTACTCTTTGTTAAATTTGACTAAATCCCTTCTGAAAAATTAAATAAATCATTATTTTTATTATTCCTCAACTAATTCATTGAGATAATAAATAAATCATTTATTTATTTATTATTTCTAAATAAAAGTTTAAATAATTTTCCCCTCCTAAACAAATATAACAAAATATTCCAAGTGGTAATTCCAACAATGGGATCAATAATATTTTATTATTGCTCATTATTCAAGGATAACTCAATATTTTGTTATAAATAGGAAGGTTTTCCATTCATTATTCACTTTTGATTATTTTCATTGTTGCACACCCTATTTTTGTTCGGTTTATGCATTATAAAGGAGAGAGGACTCTTCAGAAGTTGAAGACATTTAAAAATAGCCAAGAACCCATCCCATAGACTGGGACTGATAACATTTATCTGTTCTCTTCACAGGTGCTATTATAAAATTATTCTTTACATATCTATTTTCCATTGGATAGTTGGGTTATTACTCTTTCTCTCGTTGTTTAACTATGATCGTAGCATAGATCAGAATTTTGGCAGGTCTTTTTTCTATCAATAGCTGCAAATCTACAATGTTTAGCAGCCATTTATATTGTTGAGATTGTTTATCATCCACAATCATAAGTGGGTTCTTTTCATACATCATTGAGAAGAAAACACTACAAAAAATTGGTGACTCCATTGGGGAGAGTAATTTCTATTCAAAACCTTGGGTCTCCAAACAAAATGGAAATTCCAATCGGTTTTATACTTCAAATATAGAAACCTGGGTGACCTTTGGTTTTCAGCTTAGGGTTTCTTATTTTTTCAATTCTCTTAATGTTTCCTAGCTTTTTAACCCTAGATATCATAAATTTTTGACTTCCGCAAGTTTTTTGGTCGTTTACACAGGTCACAAGAATCATCCATGACAAAGGCCGCACTTTTTTCTGAGATTTGTGGAAGAGGATCCTTGGAACACAAATCACAGTTTTTAGCCCAAAAAGTGTGATCTAGGCCTCGGAATGCACCTTTTAGCCCAAAAAGTGTGATCCCTGCAGAGAAACAGGTCAGTACCTACGATTTATGGGTTTTAGGGTTTTTCTCAGATCTGTTTCTGGGTTTTGTTGAGATCTAGCTGTTGGGTGTCTAACCTTTGTCTCATCCCACTTAGGCCTTGATCCACTACTGTTTACTCACCGAAGTCAAATTTAGCCTCCCCTAGTGCTTCTAGTACACTTCCACCTTCCTAGGACGAGTTTAGTTGAGTAAGTAGTCTGAGTTTATGTAGCACTTCCAACCACATTTTTGAGATCTGTAACATTTTGTTTCAAATCTGATAATATAGGTTGTTACCATCCATAGTTTCACATTTAAACTTGTTTGGTTATTTCCCTTAGGGTCCCATTAGTTACCCTAGGTGTTTCAACCATCTCCCCATTTTTTTGCAGCGAACTTCCCTATGGTTTTTTGTTGTTGCTGCACCATTTTCTAGTAGCTTAGTGCCACTTGATCGCAGTCACACTGATACTCAGATCTCTTGACTGTTTCAATGTATTTCCCATCAGTTCAGCCACCAAGCAATACAGTGTTTTCAAACCTAGTATGGGTGGGGTTTACTTAATTGTTTTGTTGTTCATTTTCTATTATTCATTTCAATTTATTTGTAGCAAGACTTTTTTTCTTACAAACATGATATGGGCTTAATCAATTAATACACTTCCACACACAAGCTCACCTTAAGCAAAGGGCACTTGGTTTACACTGCCAAGCCAAGACTTTACGTAATAAAATAATCTCACCACATCAGAGACAAAATATATATTGTTGATCTCCCTTCACCATTTATGTGTTCCATGTGTCCTTCCATCATTGTGCCACCAAGGCATGTGCTGCGGAGACTGTTAGGCCTTCATTCCCAATTTCCGCTTGGGATTATTACCCCTCCCTATCTAGTTTGTTTCATAGCCCTCTGAGTCCCCGTACCAACTCTTCTCATGGTTCTTTTGATTCCTCATCTGATTTTGAGCCTCGTTCACCGCATATCATCACCATGTCTAGACCCATAGCTGGTGTAGGAACCCAACTTGGTGTTGTCTCTAGTTCTATCCTGGTAGTCACATCAAGTGAAACAGTCTCAGGAACTATTTCGATAGCCCCCATGCTCCCCTTTATGGTTGGGTTAAGTCAACTAGATGTTAACTAGTTGATAAATGACCCCATACACCATGATGTTAGTTGGCCCTCTATGCCAACTAAGCTCCCCTCAGACATCCCAAATTTTGAGGGTATTACTGGAGAGGATCCTACCAACCATGTTTGATCCTTCGACATGTGGTGTTCTTCCAACTCCATAACTAATGACTCCATTCATCTTCGCCTCTTCCAATGCATGCTCACTGAAGAAGCTACAAAATGGTATGTAGACCAACCCTCCACCTCTCATTCTATTTTTACAATGCTTGTTATAGTGTTCTTATCATATTTCTAGTTACCTCTCGGGTACGACACTGGTATAGAGCTATTGACCACATTTTTTCAGTCCTCCGCCACTCGCCTTTTTGACCATGTTCAAGAGTGGCGACAAAGGAGGAGCACATGTCGTGCCCCACGTTTTGAAGATCATGTCTATCTAGATTGGCTTCTTAAGAGCCTTTTATCCCCCATTGGGAAAGACATCGCATCCCATTTCCTTAGACCAAGGAAGAAGCTATCCAGACTTCTTTGAGATATGATCTTATTTATGCTCAATCAGGTTATGTCTATACCGACATTCCATACCTTTCTTGTGTTGTAAGTGCCAATGCACTGGGGCCATATCATGCCACTGATAGTATCATTGGATCCCTTTCACCCTCTTCACCATATTCTTAACAGAGTTATGGTTAACTATAGGGGCACCAACGCCTCCAACATTTATGCCCCTCCTACTAGAAACATGTTTCTAGGGCCCCAACCTATTTACCAAATTGTTGCTCCTTCTTATGCATATCCTGGTGCTCCAACCCATCAAGCATTAGCGTCGCAGCCTCCCATGCATCCTCAGCACCAACAGCCACTTCCCCCTCAAGGACAAGTGTTTGTGCAGTAGAGTGCTACCAATCCCCAAAATTCAAAGAAAAAGAATAAGGGGAAGGGTAACAAGGCTAACGAGGGTAACCAAGGTCACCAGCCTAGTGAACCCCAAGGGAACCATCCTATACCAACAAACTGCAACAGGGTGGCCAACCCAAGCAAAACAAGGCTATTCATACAAACAAGCCTTGTGAATGTTGTGGTGTACATGGCCACTATACACATGAGTGTACCCTTTTACCCCATATGCACCAAATGTGGGAAGATCAAGCAAATTCTTGAGGTCAACAATCACCTCAGAATCCTACACCATCTCAACCGACCGTGCTCACAAATCCTTTCCCTCAACAAGGATTTGTTGCTTCTCAAACCCAACCAGGTAAAGAAACCCACCTCCCCCAACCTCCGGGTCTCAGTGACTACCAGATCCTGATGATGAACTCTGATGAGGTTAACCCCTCCAATATCAACCTACAAACTCGGTCACGTCAATATGAAAATCCCTCCACTTTGTCAGCTACCGAGTCCAAAACCAAAGTGTTCGTTATGGTCCCTTATATATCCCTCAACGCAAATTTGAGGCCATTCCCAAGATCCCAAAGGGACCATTACTTCTTAATGTGTCTTCTAATAGAGATGCCCATACATGCAGTATAGTAGACAAGTTGGCATAATCACCTACCACCATGTCGACACTGGAAGTCCTCCAATCATGCCCTTTCCAAAAAAAGGCTCTACTAACTGCCTTGGGTGTAGTGAATCCTTCAAACAATCGTTTGATTATCTTCTTGGTTGATACATTAGAGTGTCCCCCATTACCTTCATCTGTTTCTTTCCATATACCAGTTAGAGTCTGTAATGCCATCATCTTCAACTACATTATTGACGAAGGCGCATCCACCTGTTTGATGACTGCTACTGTTTGGAAACAACTCAAGTCACTTGAGTTGTCCCCCTCCACCATCACTTAGCGTGCGTGGGATGGACACTTCTCCCAACCTCTTGGCATGTACCGCAATTGTCCAGTGACCCTTGCGGGAAGACTATCCATGTCGATATCGAAGTCATTAATTCCCTTTTATATTACAACAGCCTCTTAGGTCGTAGTTACACATATGCCATGTTAGTTGTCGCCTTTACGGTGTTTCGCAAGATGTGCTCCCCCCATGAAGGGAAGATTCTTACCATTGATCTATTGACGTACTATGAGCCGACATCTATGACCTCCCTCGAGTCCATCATCTCGTCGATGCCTTACAACTAGTCTTCAACCCCTTACACCAGTGTCTCACCCAGAGTCTATAAGTATTCCTCAATGTTGGGTGCCTTCCCTGGTCCTCCTCCTCCCATTTCCTAACCTACTTCCATGAGTGTTCGCATATTACAAGCATCACGAGTTGCCCTTAAGCAGTCTAGTACACATGAACAACAACTAGCTCCTCAGCATCCTGATGTTGCTCTTCTAGATGAACCCTCTAGACGCGCTCTTCCAGGACATCCTTCATTTGTGGGTGCCTCTCCTATGTTCCCTCCAGGAACTGTTCCTCCAGGTCTTAACCATCCAGGATCTATTCAACCACAACATTATCCTTTCAGCCATATATATTTCTTATTCCCCCCTCTGGGAATTTGTTTTGTACCTATCATGGCTTCACTAGTCCTTCCTAACATGACTCTCAGGATCCCAGTATGGTACACCGATCCCCCTTCAAACACTCCTCCTAGTCATCCAATACCATATCATGCTTTCACCCTGGTTCAACCAGTTCCCATGATCCCTACCACTGCTCAGTTCCATCACAAACTCAAAATGAACCATCTCCTGTTGTCAAAGCATCTGGTCAGGGGGGCAAGCTAAAAGGAAAGATTCGAAGGACAAGGGTCCCCAACCTCCTCCTTCCCCTAAGGCCCCAAAGCCGACACCCCCATGCACTTCTTGTTATTTCGTTGGGCACCCCACCAATAATTTTCCTAAGCTTCCTCAACTTAAACCAATGGTTCATGAAGCATTCATTGAGTCGAATATTCTAGAAGTCCATGTTAACATACCAGTCCGACCTAAAAGACTCAAAACGCTTCGCACAAACCACCCTTTGCCCCTGTGTGACCTTCATGGTCACTATTCCCATTTTTCCCCTCGTCTCGATGAATTTCATGATTTCCTTGGGGCAATTCGCGAATACAAGGCCACTCGTAATGGAGCCCCTACTCATCTACCTATGGATTCTGGTACCACCAGTCAACCACAAAAGGGAAACTCTAGCCCTACTATTGTGATCCCTCCCCCTAATGTCGAGATGACAAACACCACAGGCCCCATGCTTTACCTATCATCATCCTTGAGTCCCTCACCGAAAAGCTTTCCTAAGCTTTCTACATGCATTTATATCGAACCATTTTTGAAAAAATCTGAGGTCTCAACATCAGTAGATCCACTGTTTACTAGTAGGTCATCTACCATTCAAGACGTTGCATATGTGGACCTTATTCCTCAAGTTGAAGCACAAGGTAATTTCATCACATCATGTATTCAATCTTCCTCCCATTCGCCCATCTTCCAACCTAATGAGGACACCATGGAAGCTATGTCTATCCCTGATTACCCCTACACTTGAGTAAGGGGGCATTTATTCAAGCAGATTTCGAAGGCCATCTCCTTCCTAATTCTCTCAATGCACTCTACCTCCAGAAATGTTTCTCACAACACATCCCTTTGATTTGTGTGTCTTTACTTCTATCATATATTTAGGTAGATTGCATCATCTCATCTGTTGCCTTTTGAACCTTTCAAATGGAACCATCATCCACACCGTATATTGGTCATGCCGATGGTGCAAGTCGCTTCTCCCATAATCTAGCCTTAGCAGCCTGGGCCATTTTTACCCCCTTGCATACGTTAGTCCTTTCAAACAATGTGTGCATTGGATCTACCACCAATAATTAGGCCGAATATGATGAAGTGATAGGTTTGTTAGTCGATGCCCTCACCTAGCGCATCCTTGATGTTCATGTTCGTTTAGATTCCTTGCTACTTGTCATGCAATTGAATGGTGTGTATCATGTGCATAACCAAGTCCTATTTAGGAAATATCTACGAGTGAAGCTATTGGTACGTAAATTTGAAACCGTTACTTTTATTCATGTGCTTAGAGTCCAAAATCACTATGTATATACCATTGAAAACAACATTCTAGATTGGCATTTATCACATGTATACCACATAATATAACCAAAAAATGGCAAACCATCATCATCATGCATAAACATATTATGTATCATACAAGTGTTTGGAGCATCTATCTCTAAATACATTGAGTACACCCATAGCGTACTAGGGGGAACATAGGCCCCTACATCCCCATATCATTCTTTGGAGGATCTCATTCCAAGTTGCATTGAGATGCTTGAATCCATTTTTCGACCACCTGGAACACAATGGCACTCCACAAACTCCTCCTACAAGAGGGGCATCATTCCCACCTTTTCATACTAGATTAGTATCCCATGCTTGGGGGCATTCTGTTTTTCCCCTAGCCATCTTCTCAATTAAGTCTTGGCCTAGATCCCACTGGATCTAGGTATGGTCGATTATCCTCTCATTCCTTGGATAGTTTGTCCTACCGACCTCTCTAGCAAGCCATATGCACATTGTATATCATAAACATTTGATACCATATCTTCAAACATTGTACTCTATGTCCACATAGTCCCCATGTTTGACTTCATGGGTGAGGATGATTCTAGACCTCCTTTAGTAGTTCATTCTTATTTTTCTCTTCCCTTAATTCTTCACTAGGAACCATCATTCCAAGAAGCATTTAGGCCATATTCAGACAAGTAAGTCCAATTTCCTGAAAGTTGTAGATCCTAATTCTAATGGTCAGTTTGTCTACTACAATATCCACAATATTTAGGACCTTCTCCTCCTCTCAAATTAGAGGGAAAACACCCTTTCATAGAAAAATCCCCAATTTTTCCGTTGTGCATTGCAACCAAACCATTGTTGAGTTTGATGAACCATTAGCGCCATTGAAAATATCTCATTGAGATCTATAATGGGTCTTGCTCATTTTTTGATGATTTGACACTTCACTAGGAAGCCATTTTTCCAAGAAGGGTCACTTCATCGCCTCTCAAAATCAAATTTTGTCATAAAGAAACACTTTTACTTTGAGTTCCACCTTCTCTTAATACTTGTCATACCATATGTCAATTTTCATCATGAGTAACCATCATTTATTCGTGTTTTCATGATCCCCATCGGGCCTAGTCTGTGTGGTAGTGTCATCGAGTCACCCTTGTTCAGAGCATCCGCAATGAGTCACCTTTGCATTCTTGGAGTCTATTTCATGTCCCATCATGTCATGTCACAATATTTCATCCATATTTGCATACCATTCATTCTATTTTTCCCAGTTTAGCCTCCAGTCATATTGTCCCCATCCCCTCCAGAGTTGAGTCAGTTGCTGCAAGGTCAACCATGCACTTTATTCTATGACAAGGGTAGTCATCTATTTGTCCCTTAGTCCCATTTCCCCATTATCCCTAGTGTTAGTCCATCAATCACATTACTATTTTCCCTCGTGCTTTATTTGAGTATCCTCATTGCCTCAACTCTCACGGGCCCTATTATGTCGACATAAGCTCATTCATTCCAAAAGAATAGTGTAGAGGGTAGTGTATCTCCGTTTCAACTTCCATTCTTTTTTCGGTGCCTTGGATCGAGCAAAGGGTCTAATTATTTCCCTTTGACTTGGTCATTTCATGTTCGTGATCCATACATTTGATGATCCAATGATGCAGGAGATTGTACTAGTGATTCCCGGGTGTGTGTGAGATGTTTCAGACCTCATTAGGGGTTGACCCTCCAGGGAGCCCCCCACGTGCTTGAATGCATATCTACTATGATACAGCCTCAGATGCAATTCCAAAGAGTTTATGGGTTTGGTTCCTACTGATCGCAGTGTCCATATCATGCACATCTCCTCGAGATGATCCATTTAGTTTTGCAGAGCCCTTCCTTTTTCAGTAAGGCTTCTCTGATTGTTCTACCCTCCCTCCCACCCATTTTTTTAGGGAAGGGGATTTATATCTCATGTACTCAGATATTATTATATTCAGTCCTGGCTCATGTTTTTACCAGGTGCATTATATATATGGGACACATTGTATTATTTTATAGCTCTCTTATGCTAGCATGGCATGTACCATTAAGCATGTACTTTATTGCTTAGTTTCATATTTCTGGGTGAACCATTATTTTTTTACTAAGTTATCTCAGTGACTATGGGTATGCCTTCCCTACCTCATTGAAGTCTGGTACCACAACATAAAAGGAGACTTGCATTAGTCTCACCCCCTCTGTCACTATCCTCTCTCATCTTCAACTTCATTTGTCCCTCTCTCTCTCTCTCCCCCTCCTTGACTCCCTCCTGTTGTCTAAGTGATTGTGTCTTTACAACGTACTTCAGTCATACGTTTTGCTTATAACACTCATACATTGGAGGGCAATCTGCTATCACCAAAAAATTATCATCAAGCCTAATTTACTAGATGGATCAAAGTATACCATGTGAAGCCAATTTTACCCTCGTAAAATTGCTTTGACTTTGAGAAATTACCTAATAAACCACCTTTATTAAGTAATTAATAGTTGAACCAATGAAGAATAATTAAATAAATCACTATTTATTTGATTTTCTTCTACGAATAATTAATTAAACCATTGTTTTATTATTATTCCTTGTTAAATTTGACCCAATCATGAAAAATAAATAGATAAATCATTATTTTTCTTATTTTTCTCTAAGAATAACTAATTAATCGTTAATTAACTACTATTATTTGTTAAATTTGATTAAATCCCTTGGAAATAATTAAATAAATCATTATTTGTTTATTATTCCTCAACTAATTCATTGAGATAATAAATATATCATTTATTTATTTATTATTTCTAAATAAAATTTTAAATACTTTTTCCCTCCTAAACAAACATAATAAAATATTCCAAGTGATAATTCCAAGAATGGGATCAATAATATTTTATTATTGCTCATTATTCGAGGATAACTCAATTTTTTTTATAAATAGGAGGGTTTTCCATTCATTATTCACTTTTGATTATTTTCATTGTTGCACTCACTATTGTAACTCTGATTAGTTTCATTGTCACACACTATATTTTTGTTGGGTTTATGCATTATAGAGGAGAGAGACTCTACAGAAGGTAAAGATGTTTGAGGATAACCAAGAACCCATCCCATAGAGACTGACTGGTAACATTTAGCTGTTCTCTTCATAGGTGTTATTATAAATTCTTTACATATCTCGTTTTCATTGGATAATTCGGGTTATTATTCTTTATTTCACCGTTTAACTATGATCATAGCATATATTAGAATTTTGGCAGGTTTTGTTTCTATCAATAGCTGCAGATCTACAATGTTTAGCAGTCATTTATATTGTCAAGATTGTTTGTCATCCACAATCTTAAGTGGGTTCTTTTTGTACATCATTGATAAGAAAACAATACAACACTCTTGAGACCAATCTTAATTCTACTCTTTGCTATGATGTTCCTAGTAGGATCCCTTTGAACACACTAAAATCACTCTTCTTGGGATTAATAGAAATCCCCTACTCTCGACAGTGCTTGAAAATATGTTTTAGATGATGCACGTAATTTCTTATTTTCTTGGAGAACATAGTAGCATCATCCAAATAAACAACAATGCTTTGATTTATCAAGCCATGAAAGGTGATGTCCATTACTCTTTGGAAAGTCGAACCTATGTTTATAAGTCTAAATGGCATCCTCTTAAAAGTTAATGTCCCCTATTTGATCGAGAAGGTAGTTTTTAGTCGGTCAAGTTATGCTAATAGCACTTGATTATAACTTGAGAAACCATCTAGTAGTGAAAACATTTCAGACCCAAATATTGTCTAGAGTATCTAGTCCATGGATAGCACTAGATAGTTTTCTTTATCAGAAGCTTGATTAAAGTTTTAAAATATACACATAATCTTATCTCCCTGGACTTCTTTTTCGCTGGGAACAGAATGGAAACCCATTTGGAATGTTTGACTTTAAATATGATCAGAGCATCCAACAACTGTCTCAACTCCTTCTATATAAGAGGTTCCAGTGTTGGATAAAACTTTCTAGTTTATTCTAGAATGGTTTCAACCCTTCTTTGACAGGGATAATAAGTTGGATAATATGAGTGTCATAGGTTTTTAAATCATTATATGTACATGTGAACACATCATGGTACCTTTTAAACAAATAGATAAAGACCAGACATTTCTGTGGAGAGCATCAAGTACCAAGGTTCACATACTTCAGATCTGCAAGGGTTCACAAATTGACTTATTCAGATTCTAACTTTGACCTCTGAGTATTAGTGTTGGTGTCCCTCTGAATCGGTTATGAAAGTCATATAATTTATCCAAGGACACAATGCCTTTAGGCATAGTGTTTCTTTTCATTGCATTATACGCCTTCCACAGAGCCTACTCGTGCTCATCCTCCTCTATGAAAGCATCTTTGATTATGTCATCATTAGCCAACTGCAATATTTGTTGATCGTCATTGAAAACACATACGTTAGTGACATTGTTTGTCATAGATGGTTTACATATAATCTCAACAGAAAAAACATTTTTCGATGGTGACATCCTAGCAGATACATTTTCTAATGAATCTGCTACAACATTTTTAACTTTGGGAACAGAAACAAAATTGAAAGCTTTAAAATGATTAATCAAATGCCACACATCTTGCTAGTAGTTTTTAAGATGCTGTGAAACGTAATGTATATTATTTCATACCTGACAAGTGACTACCTATGAGTCATCTATTATCTTTATAATTTTTACCTTTAGGTCAATAGATTTCTTTAATCCGAGTATGTGCGCTTAATATTCAGATGTTTTATTGGTGCACTCAAACACCAAACAACATGCTTCTTATTGTGTGGGTCTGTAAGAACATAACCTACTCCTAAACCGTCTTGTGTATTTTAACCATCAAAATATAAAGTCGAAACATTATGAGCTACTAACACTCGTCTTGTACGACTATTACTATTATTATGTACATTTATATTACATGTTTCATTTGCACTAGTTGGAGAGAAAGGAAGGAGTTCTAGTTGTGTATCTGGTGGAACGGGTGATGCTTGTGTATGAAAACACCCAAGGTTAGTTTCAAGTAAATAATTCCCAAAAATAAATCAATAAAAGCAAGAGGCTCTTTGTGGCACTCAAATAGTGTCACAATGTGTTTCATGTATGACTCGTTGTTCACTTGAATCTAATTATTCCTACCCATATATGGAAGCCACAAATGTGACAAGTGTATTGCAAAATATCCCTATAATTGTCTAAACCAGCCTTTGCTAAGTAGTACACCATAGGCTTCTGGTATCTCTACAATCACAATTTTTATACATTGTCGAACTTGATCATATTTTGATAATATGATAAGCACATTCTTAAGCACACCAATAGTTTGGACAAGAAACATGTCCAACTAACAATATGTGCATCAGTTTTCTCCCATTTTGCATTTATTTTCTTTTCTATAGATAATAACATGAACAATGTAAACTTTGAAATGAGAACTGATATTGTTACCCGTTTCATAGAGATAGGAAAAAAGTGACCCGATTTTGAAAAGGGACGATGCAGAACACACATATTTTTTTAGAGCATAGTTTTTAGCACTTCAATTTATTTATTTATTTATTTATTTATTTATGTACATTACATTTTAGAATGCTAGTGATTTGCATGCTGATTTAGTGGTGATTCTACAATAGGCCTTTTTTTTAAAAGACCTATATTTTGACTTTAAATTTCCTAATGTATGAAATGTAAATAATTATTTTCTAAATTTAACAATTTTTTGACACTTTAAACTTTTTAATGTATTACGTGGATATTTTTTTTAAATGTTACATTTTTTTACACTTTAATATATATATATATATATATATATATATATATATTATATATAAGACAAAAAAAAACATAAATTGTTAAAAATAAAAATAAAAAACTATCTTCGTAAAGCATAAAAAATTGGGAAAAAAAACAACAACAACAACAACTACTATAAAAATTAAGTAACTAAAAATAGAAAAATTTTAAAAATCATTAACGAAAAACTACAAAAAAAATGAAAATTAAAAAACAAACTAAATTGAAAAAAGAAAAAAAAGCCAATAAAAATCTAAAAAACTATTAAAATCAAGATTAAAATCTAAAAAAAACAAAATGATACTCAAAAAAAAAAATACATGTTTAATTTAAATTATATATATATATATATATATATATTATATTGGATAAAAACAAAAACATATATTTTAGTTTTTTAAAATAAAAACATTAAAACTTAAAAAAACATATATTTACGATTAAAGCTTTAAAATACTTATATGCAAGTAGCTTCGCTACCCAGGGCTACACCCCCATGGGCAGCTGGGCAATGGTCAGGTGGTGGCTATCCGATTTCAAGAATTGGATAGCCACCGCTCGGCCACCCCCACGGAGCAGTAGGGTGGTGGCTATCCGATTCCAAGAGTCGGATAGCCACCACTTGGCCACTACCTGACTGCTCGTGGGAGTGGTCGGGCAGTGGCTATCTGATTCTGAGAATCAGATAGGCACCACCCGGCCACCGCGATGGGCGGTCGGGCAGTGGCTATCCAATTCCCATAATCAAATAGCCATTTCCCGACCACCCCCATGAGCGGTCGAGTGATGGCTATCCAATTCCAAGAATCAGATAGCCACCACCCGACCACCCCCACGGGCGACTGAGCGGTGGCTATCTGATTCCGAAAATTAGATAGACACCTGTCAGGCACCACC
>APFE030185810.1:98928-112872 GCA_000404065.3 Pinus taeda
GTTTTTTTTTCATTGTTTTTATTTTTAATTTTATGTGTTCATTATTTTTTTGAAATTTTAATGTTTTTCGGAGTCATGATAAAATCTTTTACACCATTATTTCAAAATGTTGAAAAACTACTCTAGAAAAAATTTGTGTCATTCCAACATCAACTCTTTTCGTTTTGAGGGTGTTTTACTAGCATTTTTTAAAAATGATGAAAATTGACCCTAAAAAAAGCTATCATTCTAGTAGACACACTTTTTGTTTTTAGCATTGTTTTTCATATTTTTTTGGCCTTTTTTTGGCGAGAGTTCCCGTTTTGAGTTTATAGTTCCCGTTTCAAAGTTTACATTGTTTATGACATTCATAGATGCACCAAAGTGTACTAAATAGTTACGGGCATTATAATTAAAATTTTCAAATGTTAATAAAAACGATGGCCATAGAGTGTTAGCTTCTAGTGTTAAAGAATTTACTAGAGATGCAAGAGATCCAAAAGAGTTACCTCATACCTTTTAAGAGGAGGAAGCTTTATCAAATGTTGAATCTTGTGAAAGGGTTTGGATAATAAGCTCATGATGTCCTACAATCTTTGTGATCTCATAGATGGAAATGTTGGGTTGCGTTTTCTTTGTATCTTCCACAATGTTATTATCAATTGTTTCACCAATAGTAGGCAATGTTGAAGTGTCTATAGGAGTGGATTTACTTGACACTTCAAGAAATAAATTTCTAAGCTCCCTCTAGGTGTCGATTGAATTGACCGGCAAACTATGGTACCATGATGCCATTCTTCCTTCTAATGTATAAAGAAAATTCTTGCAGGAAACAACATCATACCTCACCTCCATCATTCGTGAATGCAGGTAAAAATCATCGAGATGGTATTTTCCCTTTGTCTTCTTATCCAAATCATTCTTTGAGAGGATCTTTTCCAAATGTCTTGGCATCCTATGCAAATTATCTGGAAGATCAAGAGGCCCTTGGGACATCCAATCCAAATTCTCATCTGCCATGCTCTCATCTATGTGTTCTTCTACCTTATTAGAATTTGAGGAATGTTCACCATCTAATCCATTGAAGAGGTCACCAGAAATAACAAATATATCATCTTAGTATCCTTCATTAAGAAGTGGAAGTTTCTCTTGATGTTCAAAATGGTTTGTGGATTCTCCGAACCCCTCAAGACTCGAAGAAACCCAATATACCACTATAGAAACCAAGATAAAAGTACCAGTTGTCTCTTTATTCTTTGGAAAATGTGGAATATTCTATGCTCTAGGAATTAATCAGATAGCCTTCACGAACCTATGGGCTATGGGTCAAATTTCCCAGATCTAATTGTAAGTAACTTTGCAAGTTGGTTCCAAACCAGGTTGAGAATATCCTCCTACTTCAGGAATTGGAGTAGTGCTAGGAATGTTGCTAGTTCAATTAATATAGTACTAATGAAAGAAAAAATGAACCATAAAAATTCAAAGAATAGTCTTATAAATATTCACAATCCATACATTGAAACATTTTTTCCTAGAAGGCTTTGATATTAAGAAAAAGTACCAAGATAAATAAATGCAATGAACACCACTAGCTCCAATAGTGGAGCATTAGAGCCATTACTTTATCCAAAAGTACAAATTCTATCTCTATAATTCCTTCCCAGAGAATCCAAGGTTAAAATTACTTTACATGTGAAATGAGAATCTATTTATAAGTTGAGAGACGACCTTTCACATCGTCATGACTCTTGAATTTCTAAATTCTAGTGACTTTTGGACTTTTACAACCTTTGGAATTCCAAATGAAATTTTGAATTACACGACTTTTTGTATTACAGGTATTTTAGAGTCCCATGACTCTTTGGTTCACACTTGACTCCTGGTCTTCCAATTATTTGTCCTTTACAATGATTACAATAATACATCATGACTTCTACATCACCACATGATGAGGCTTTACATGTCACTATCTTGGATCACTGGGATTGATAGTGACTAATTACATGGAATTTCTCCAGTGGTGACATGTCTACCAATTGTATTTTCATTATTCATGCAACTTCAATTGTTGATTTCCTCTATCCTCCAAAGGGTATTTGATCGAATGGATTCTTCGAGGTTTCTTTGATCATATGTATTCAAGTGTGTTCTTCATTATTTTTGAGCTTCCTTTATGTTATCACATTTTTTACTCCGTAAATTTATTTTTGAAAAAAACACTGACAACAAGAGTGTCAGTGATAAATTTGTAACAAACAGGGAAAAGTGTTGATAATGGGAGTATTAATGTTATTTTTGTTTTTGAAAGCTTAAAAAATGTGCTATCAATGGGCTTGTCAGCGTTATCGTGTGTTGAAAAATGGAAACAGGAAATTTCGCGGACAATCAAGCTATCAATGCCAAATGAAGAAAAGTCAAAATTTGTTGTATATAGCACTGACACAATCCATGTCAATGACATAGCAATCATTTATCAAATATGTGTTGATTATTTGGCTAAGTGTGGTCACATGATATGCTGATGGTTATCACCACTGAGAGATAATACGGGTAAGATTCATGATTATTAGTGAGATTTTCATAGATTTGATGTTAGCTCATTACCAAAATGTACTATGCCATTTACTGTGACTTTTTATCCAATTCGATAGCATTCGTTAACCCATATCTTGATTTATTTGATTCCTTATGCCTTATGACTGTAAGTTGTTAGTCTTCTCCATAGATCAAGCATTCAAATTGCAAGCACAAATCTTCTATTCTCTTGTAGTGATGGAAGATATGGGAAGAAGTGGGAAACTGAATAGGAGCGAACCCAAGGCTCCCAATTTTCTTGAGATATATCTGAAGATCCAGTAGTGATTTCAAGTAGCAGGATGGGTGGAATTTTTTAGGTGGTGTAGAAATTTCCATGACAAGTTTTCTAGAGCATTTGCTTAAGGATTCGACAACTAGCAGGTGGTCCTTGGAGGAATTACATTTCAGGTAACAAAGGAATTGATTGCTAAGGTTACATGTACACCTACAGATAGGGAGAAAACCTTCAAAATCCATGTCTTAGCTAGAGTCGATGTACCTTTCTATCTGAAAGATGAATTTAAAGAAGAAAACTGGAGAGTAGGGGTGCATAGATCATGGTTAAAAGATGAATTCCATTGTTTGTTTCAAATCACCAAGTCCTATTTTACCTATGAGGGATGCTACAACCAGGTCAAATTGTACCACTCCAAATTCTTGGCTCACATTCTAGGTCAGTTAATAATAAACACCCCTTATTTTCTACTAGATACTTTAAAACACATGTTTGTTAGAGTCTGAGCTAGAACAGATGCATCATCTAGTTTCATATACCACAAGAGCCTAATAGAATTATTAATTAAAATTATAATAATGGATCAGAGAACATAGGATATCTTTTTCTTTTGGGGAGGGTTTCAACCTCAGCCTGCAAAATCAAAGAGTGGTAGAAAAGGGGCAGTAATAAGAAAGCTAGTAGAAAACAAAACCTTGAAGAAACATTTTCCTCTCATAGGACCTCCTGTGTATAGACAAGGAGTTAGAAAAATATTCAAACTTCCCCTCCTTTGATTCCTCAATTAACCAGGGTTTATACCAGGAAAAGTGCTATGCTCAAGAAAACATAGGAGACCACTCCTCCTACTAAAAATATATCCATAGATAGTCAACTGATCGAGAAAGCTAAAGATAAAATAATTGAGCCTTAAGATAGAAAAACCTCATTTAATAAGGAGCCCACCTTGACTTAAATGTTTAAAGGTGGAAATAAACCTCACACGAGGCCCTAGAACAAGCTAATATTAAACATAAAATTAAATCATAACCCTAAACTAGCCAAGGATGTTATAGATGTGGATAAAACTCCTCTAAGAGACATGATTATAAATAAGGAGAAGGCTACCAACTCAAAAAGGCCAAAGAAATAAAAAGATTCAAAGAAGGGAGCTACTATGGAGACTCGGAGGAGTAAAAGACAAGGATGGCCAATGTGGACATTTTGTTAGAGGCAACTAGCACCCTAAGCTAAGTTGATGCTTTATTTTTTCACTTTTGATCTCTCACTGTTGAAATGAAATTGTGATCTATAGTCCAACAACCCACTTATCATCGTTTTTTATCAATAGAGTTAAAAGAGTGTTGACAGTTTCATTGTCAGCGCATTTTTGACAAGCAGATGATAAAAGTGCTAATAATCACCCTCGTCAGCAAAATTGGCATTTTTAGATTTGAAAAAGATAGCAATGAGATTATTAGTTCTATCAAAATGGAAATCCCAAAAGGAAGGAACTTTTCAACAAAGCACATTTTCTAAGGAGTGATAGAGCACGAAATCCACAAAAGGAAAAGAGATTAGTCACTAATTTTGAGCATGTTTTCTAGATGCATTGTAGTACATTGTTATATCTACATATACATAGGTTTAGAAGATATTTCATATGAATGTATTTGATAAAGTACATTGTTAATTTTAGATTTTGAAATTAAGGATGAGATAGATTTATGTTTTAATTATAGTATTTTATATAAACAAGTTTCTAAAGAATGAGAAAGGGTTGGAAGTTTTGGCAAAATATTTGATACAATGTATACTTTTTTATATTAATATATATTATTGTGTTCAGCATTATTTCTTCAGAGTTACAAAGATTCTTCTGTGACATATTTCATGTCTATCTGCTAGTTTTGTCATTCTCTTTTGTTTCATTATATTTTCCCATATGCCTTCTACATTTTTGGAATTAAGTTATTAAAGTTGAACTCTATTTATCAGCTCAAGTTTATTATTGCCAAACTGTTATATGTTTTCCACTTAAATATGTTTAACATAATTAATTAATTCCTACACTTATGACAGAAAATAGATAATGTAATAGTCTCAGATTTTTTCTTGTTTTTAAATTATCAAGAAAATTTCCTAATTCTACTCTACTTAGTGTTTCATATGCAGATTTTCTTACTGTTGACATGAATGGGTCTCGTGGATTCTTACCATATTTTTATTTTCCTCTTGCAATGTGTTTACACAACTCGCAAATGTCATCGAATGACAATTGAGTGACATCTCCTTTTGTCCTTAAATTGAGAAGATCAATCCACTCATATCTAATAGGTTTTATTAAAAGATTTTTTAGTGTCTCCTCATCTAAATTATGCATCTTATCCCTTTTGATATTGTAGGAAAATATTTCCGCTAAATCTTCAAGGTTTCCATCTTCTCTTTGAACCATCTTAAAGACTTCATCCTTAAGGTTTCGATGCATACAAAAATATTTTTATTTTTCTAGGGATGTTGTCTTTATTTCATTCCATGTTCTAATAGAGTATGTTCCTAGACCCATGAACTATTTAAAAGATCCATCTTTTATAGATTATGGTAAAAATTTTGATTTTTTAGTATCAAATAAATACTCACATGATCTACACAATACTTCAAACTCAAAAAGAAACATATCAGAATCCTAAGTTCTTAAGCCACGAAAATATGGAAGAATAGAAGGTGAGATATATTTCATAGTGGTTATGGTACCTTCATCAAATATAGGGTATTCTTAAGGGTATTTTTCTCTATCATATCCCCTTCCTCATCAACCACCTCAACCACCTCCTCTATTTCCTCCTCTACCTCTTCCTCCACCAATCCTAAGTTTACCATCTGCATTGTGTACTTCTCCTTCCTCCGCTCCTGACATTATAGACTCCTCAGAGGTAATGTAAGGTTCAATGATAGGATTGGATACTTATTCGTTTGTTTCTTCTACTAATGATATCTAAGAAAAAATTTCTTCCTCTTCCTCACCAGGCTCTTCTAACTCCTGTCCTAGGAGTTGTTCACCTACTGAAGAGAGAAATACAACTCCTTTGGTATGGGACATGGGTTCTTTAACTACAACTTTCGTGGATGAAGTTGGTGAGTCCCTAGGTTGAATTTCCTACCTATGTACCTTAAGGAGTCTATGTATACATGTTTTGAATGGTGTGGCACTATGTGGTCTAGTGGGGGTCGTTGGAGATATTGGTATTGAACTACGTCTTCTACCTATACTTTTAAATCTATACCAATAATCTCATTCTCTATACATGCTTCCTAAATGATTTTGATATGATTTTAACTATGCATCTAAAGAGTGAATGCATCTAATATGATATGCAAACAAAAAATAAATTCCTATATACACTTGCCCAACAGCTGTGCCAAAATGTTGGGTAATTTAATTGATAGTTAAATTACTTCATTAATTGTGAAACCAAGGTTCATGTACTTACGAAGTGCATGTGCACAATATATGCTAGGGATTTTATTTTTTATTATAAAATGACAAAAAAAAAAATTAATCTAATAAAGTAAATTTCAGAAATAAACTAAATCAAGATCAACTCACCTCAACTTAATGCACATATTCTTTCTATCAAACTTGAAAAGGTAAACTATGCTTCCAAAAGCAAGATTAAATAACAAACTATGAAACTATTATTCTTGCATTAAATTGAAATGAATTGTATAATTACATTGAATTGAAAATACTATTCTAGTTCTATCATATTCAAAGGGCTACTCTACTTCCTGAAATGAAATATTAATGTAATACATCAATTTCAAATCCTATTCTATCTGACAAAATTGAAACTGATTCTGAAACCAAACTATTTGAAATCAACCATATTACATAAATTAAAGAGAAGAAATGAAATCATCAACTTATGATATACTACTAGTGTATGCAACAAAGACATGAATCAATTCAGCCATTTAAATATGAGACTAAGTGGAAACTCCTAATGAACAAATTTTCTATAATAGCCTTGGTGAAAATTTCATGTAATCAAAGTTAATAAAGGAAAAATAAGACCATGGGTAAGAGACAATTAGTCCGAGTTGAATGTTGGGAAAATATATCCTAGTGCGAATCATTGGATGTGTGTTTTGGCTAAGGAAAATTGGCAAAGGAAAAGGAAAAGGCATTAAAAGGAAAAAAAAAATAAATTGGCACATTTATTTATGAAAATAAAGGAAATTAGGAGAAAAGTAATGTGAAAGGTCACAGGTTGCATGTCAGGAGTAAATTGAAGGAAAATAATGGAAAATGAAGAAATTAGAGGCCTCATGCATAAAAATTCTTCAAAATATCGTTTCATGGCCTTTGTCATTTTGGATTTTTTTCAAGTTCAAGTTTGGAGCTCTCTCATTACTCCCTTTATCTCTCACACTCTCTTGGTCACTTAGAGTTTCTTGGAGCACTCTAGTTTGGATCAAGGAAAGGAAAAGAAAGCAAGGAACAAGGAAAGGAAATTAGGACTCAAGTAGCTTCAACAAGAATACTTGCAGGTAACCTTTTTCATGTGTGATTTCCTAGTTGTTTTGAACATGCATGGATTTTCATGTTGGTGTAAGGTTCTCTTGCAATTGGTGGCATGGTCTTTCCAGGCTATGACAGTTGTTTTTAGCATAGCCTAACATTTTTTGGGATGCCATGGTATGTTTGGATGTTTACTTTGGTTTTTAGAACTTTGAAATTGTTTGATGGATTTCAGAATACGGGGTGGAGGTGGTCTCAATGTTCATTCCCAAAGGCCTAGGAATCCCTTGACTAGTTTTGGCAGGATACATAGTAAAGACTGAGGGAGCAGTGTTGGTTTAGGGCCTAGTGATACGGTTTGGATTGTGGTAAATCCTAAGAGACAAGGAGATAGAAACTTCCTGAAGGATGGTGATGGATTCTGGATGGGATTCCAAGTTTTGTTCTCTTGTGATCACAGAACCAGTTTTTGTGTGATCACAGTTTGATGAGGGTGGAGGTGGTTTAACCTCTAGCTTCCCTTGGTTTTTATTGGATTGGTTGTTCTATGAGATCCCACATTCATGCTTGGAATATTCCACAGGGGTAACTGGTTGAAAGAGAGATTTGGTTTAGCCATGTCTATGGTCAGGTGATACGTGGAAGCTTAGAACCTAGTCGGATTTACCTATGATTAATAAAAGCTAAGTTCTCTTACTTTTGCACTAATTTATATATGGATTTAATGGTTGTCCTATCTTTGCTATTTACATGGTTTACTTCTAGTTATAATCATTGTTATGTGACTATTGTATGTCATGGTTAATTCATATATTTACTTGTAACAATTAAATGGATGGATGAAATACCTACATGATCTGGTAGCTTAATGGAGAAGGAGGTGATCCTTTTGATGATGTTTCATAAGTTGTTTTAGTTATTTACACTTTTTCTTGTATCCTAAGCTTGTAGGTTGCATTGATGCTAAGTGTTTGACAGAATGTTAGCCCTGGTTGGGGATCACCAGGTCTAGTCTTGAGGGTGACTTTTTATTGATCAACATTTTTATTGAGTTTTTAATTATTTAGGAAACTTACAATGAGTTATGGGCAGAGGCTAGGATTTTGGGATAGAAAAGTGGTTCAAATCCTGGAGTTGCTGGCACAAAAGTGGCAATTCTAGACAACAATCGCTGGGAGGTATGCCTATGAGAGTGACTTTGAGTTGTCAGTCACTCCCTTGCCCATAGTATGAGATCAACTGAGGGATAACGGATGAAAAATAGAAGTGGTACCCAACGACAAGTTGTCTGAGTGGATGACTTATCTCCCAAGGGGTCTGTTAATGATATTGGATGATTGTATGTCGTGTTCTATCAATTCCACTTCCTTATGGTGACATCAAAGGTCGAATATGATTGTAGTGGCATATCTCCTCATGTTTACCCCAGTTGACATGGTACCTTGGGTAGACCTGGGAGGGGGTGTTACAGATTGGTATCAGAGCATGGTTGTGCTCTCTTTGGGTGATATCTAGTGCTATATATATGGTGAATGTGTTCATCATGCATGCATGTCAGATGCATGTGTGGCTCTTACACTTGCATTCCATGTGCTTGTTTCACTGCATCATATTCATCATGGTAGAAGTAAGGTTATCATGAGGAACTTGATGTCAATTTTATGGAATGTATCATCATGAATATATGATTGGTTATACAATTATATGCAGATTGATTACATCCTTGTATGTTGGGATGCATTCTTGGTTATTTTATTACATGCTTCAGTCTTGTAGGTTGATTACAAGAGTTGATTGCTTATGCTCTACTACATGAGGTTATGCATATGTGTAGTTGATTATGAATTTCTTATGCAGGTGGATAGTTGCATGAGGCAATGTGTATACTTGAGTATTGGTTGCTGTAATGCATGAGGCCATAACATGCATTGTTGATATGGCCTTCATTGATGATTGGACCCTAGTTAGTATGATGGTTATGCATTGATGCACATATTGATATATGTCTATATGTTATTATGGTTATGGTGTACACACATCACACTATTTGTATGATATTTTATAAAAGGTATCCTCCTCGAGTATAACAATGTAAACTTTGAAGCGGGAACTATAAACTCAAAATGGGAACTCTGGCCAAAAAATGCCAGAAAAACATTAAGAACAGTGCTAAAAACGAAAAGTCTGTATGCTGGAACAATGGATTTTTTTTTATGGACAATTTTGAACATGTTTTAAAAATGGTAGTGAAAACAAAATTTTCGTGCAAAATATAGCTTGAAAACGAAAAAGTGATTATATTGGAATAATGATTTTTTTCTTCTAGGGTCAATCTTCAAAATTAAAAAAAAAAAATGCTAGTAAAATGATACAACAACATAAAAATGGCTCATCACTTCTCATTTAACACCATATGGAAATCAAAAAATTTATTTCAAGATACGATGCATACATCAGTTAGATAAACTGTCTTAAACAATTATTCAAAATCACTCATATTTTCTTGCACACCATCAGAATTCACATCTTTATATAAGTGACTGGATGCTGACGAAGATGTTCCATATTCTTCGCTTTCATCAACTAGTGCCCCATTTGAGTCCACATGCATGCCCATCATTTTAGGTTTCAAAATTCTTCTAGATCTACGACTGGTTTCAGTAGACTCCCATCTCAACACTGTTCCTTCTGGTAACAACCTTTTCAGAATCTCTATTATCTTGAAGTGAAGAGTTCCTCTCTTTGTTAAATTGAGGTCATAAACAATTATGTCAACATCCTCCAATTTTAATATGTCTATGTGGCAACGATTTATATTCATACCCTTTCTTTTTCTCTTTCCCCCATTTTTTTTGTCAACTACCATCTCTAGCTTATACACACCATTGAATGGGTGTGTATTTGTGGCATACCAATATACTTCAACACTTGTAACATCCTCATTTTCTGTAAAGACCTTTATAACTTTAGCAACCCAGAATGGATAGCCATTGGGATCTCCATCTGCTAGCACTGCAATCATGCATCCCTCCTTAATATCCTGTACTGAACCCCTGTAAAGGTATTCCATGGATTCACGTTGTGCACGAGATCTTCTGGAACCAATATACATCTCTCTTTCCTCTGCCTATGAAGAATTAATAATACCTTGAGATTGTTGTTGTTCAACAATGTTTATTTCCTCATGTGCATTCGACACATTTTATGGAAAAATCAATGGATTTTTCAAAGGTATATCTTCATTTGTTGTTGTTCAAATGATATCACTTTGATTATTGAAAAATGACTCCCACCAAACTGAGTCAACAATGTCAAAGTACTCATATGTATATCTAATACATTTTTTCATTTCTTCTAGGCAATCAAAATATTTATATCTCTATTTTGTCTGCGTGCATTATGAACTTCACCAATTGATTGTAATAACAATATTTTTGATGCAAATATTGGATGATCTAGAATGAACTTCAAAAATTGCAAACTTGATGACAGTGCCCATTCTGCAGTAGTTGAATACTTCTTGCCCCATATTAGTGTTTTCCCATCAATTTTTTTGATACAAAATTAATGTTGGAAGCTAATGTCATTAAGTTGTTCAACGCATTTCCCCTCACCATATGATCCCATAATAAACCTTCGCATGTCAATAGTTTCTTCCAACACATCAAAAGTAGGCTCTGGCATGTATGATTTCTTAATACATTCATAGTCCTTCTGTCATAGTCCTTCTAACATTAAAATTAAGACTAAGTGCTTCATCCTATCCTTCATCACTGTTGCTCTCATAGTCCTTAGAATTAGGACTAAGAGGACCTTGTGACACTCCATTCTTTTGAAATTCATTATCACACTCTTCATCACTATTGTTCTCATAGTCCTTAGAATTAGGACTAAGTGGACACTATGACACTCCATTATTTTGAAATTCATCATCCCGCTCTTCATCACTATTGCTGTCATAGTCCTTAGAATTAGGACTAACTGGATGTCGTGACACTCCATACTTTTGAAATTCATCATCATGCTCTTCATCATTGCTGCTCTCATACTCCTTAGAATTAGGAATAAGTGGACACTTTGACACTTCATTCTTTTCAAATTCGTTATCACACTCGTCATCGTTGTTGCTCTCATAGTCCTTAGAATTAGGACTAAGTGGATACAGTGACACTCCATTCTTTTGAAATTTTTCATCATGCTCTTCAACACTATTGCTCTCATACTCCTTAGAATTAGGACGAAGTGGACACCATGACACTCCATTCTTTTGAACTTCACCATCATGCTCTTCATCACTATTGCTCTCATAGTTAGAATCAGGACTAAGTGGACACTGTGACACTCCATTATTTAGAAATTTGTTATCAAGCTCATCATCATTGTTGCTTTCATAGTCCTGCGAATTCGGACTAAGTGGAATCTGTGACTCCTTATTTATTTGAAATTCTCCATCCCCTCTTTCATCAGTGCTACTCTCATAGTCCTTAGGATCAGGACTAAGTGGAAGAATTGACTTTCTATTCATAGTGGAGGAATTCCACTATATTCATCCATATGAATAGAGTTCTTACATGATGAAGATGTTGATGCTGTATAAATCGAAACTTCACTATTAGGACAATCCATCCCTTTCAAATAGAAGATGTTGAATGATACAAATAGAGAGTCTCCTAAATATATTATATAGCTTAGAGAATGAAATTTTCCCTCCAAAAATCCCCCCCCACAAAAATTTTCACGAAAATATTTCCCTCCAAAAAGTTTGTGAGATTTATTTCTCTTCATTATTTTATTCTACAGTTTAATGAAAAATGTAAACTAAATATTTTTATGAAATAAATCATTAAAGTTAAAATTGTAAACTACAACTTCTACCTAAATTATTTTAATAGTCAATGTATATAATATCTACTAAACAATTGAATGTTTTCTTTCAATTTTTATAATACATTGTTATGCTCTTAACCTACAAATGATACCCAAATACAGAATATGCGAAGAAAAGATACCCAGAACACAGAATAGCAATGAATTTATTATTCAGAGTAATGGTTCACTTTTGCTCTTCGAGGGGGCAAGCCTCCAATAGAGCAAGTCGTCCGGAGACCACGATGCTCCCTTCGGTAGGGAGTTTCTATCCTTTATATATGACTCCTACGTGCAATACCACGGGCCAATACCGTGTATTACTAATACCATTATATAATACTTATGGCCCAATTTACAACTAACTGTGGTTCCTTTATTAATTGCGGATTAACCACTTACAATTATTAATATGGGCTTTATTGACTCTTGACTATGACGTGGTCCCATTACATAGATAAGGGGGTTAAGGTGGGACCCTAACATGCCCACCCCCTTAAGACTAGCCTTGTCCTCAAGGCTGAAGCTACGAAAACTGCTGCAGAATAGTGGCTCACTCCCAAGTTGCATCTTCTGGAGAGGTGTCTTTCCATTTGACGAGGACTTCCTTAATCATGCGGCCGTGCAGTTGCTTGACTCGTGTGTCGAGGACTTGTTCCGGTTGAAGCCAGATGGATCCTTCTTCGTCCAATTCTGGTAGACTAGTCTAAATTCTGCAATTGTTCCCAATCACTTTCTTGAGGCATGAGACATGAAAAACTGGATGGATTTTTGCAGTAGATGGCAAAGCCAACTTGTAGGCCACTTCTCCAATGCGTTGAAGTACTTGATATGGTCCGTAGAATTTGGGAGAGAGTTTCTGACATCCCTTGTCTTTGAGTGATGTTTGCTTATATGGTTGGAGCCGTAAAAAGACCTGATACCCTTCTTGAAAGTGGCGCTCTGAGCAATGCTAGTCTACCTGTTGCTTCATGCGGTTCTGAGCTTGATGAAGATTCTCTCTAAGATGGGCGAGCATAGTTGCACGGTGTTGTAGGAGTTGATCCACTGCTTGGACTTTTGAGCATCCCTTGAGATATGAAGTAGGTGAAGGCGGTATTTGACCATATATTGCTTCATAGGGGGTCATTTTGGTGGTGGCATGATAGTTGGTGTTATACCACCATTCTGCTAGAGGTAGCTACTGTACCCAAAGGTGTTGTTTTTCTGAAGTAAAACACCTAAGGTAGGTTTTTAGACATTTGTTGACGGCTTCAGTTTGACCATCTGTTTGCGGATGGTAGGAAGTACTGAGTTTTAGTTGAGTGCCTTGGATTCTGAAGAGTTCCTGCCAAAAATTTCTAGTGAAGATCAGGTCGCGGTCGGACACAATAGAAATAGGCATGCCATGCAATTTGAAGATCTGATCCATGAAAGTTTGAGAAACCAAGGTTGGTGTAAACATGTGGGGAAGAGTGCAGAAATGAGCATACTTCGGCAATCGGTCCACAACCACCATGATGACTGACTTGTTCCCTGATTTTGGAAGACCTGTATTGAAATCCATAGAAACTTCTGTCCAAATTGATGCCGGAATGGGCAATGGTTGTAATGTGCCACATGTGTTGACGGTTTCCCCTTTGTGGTGTTGACAGACATTGCATTCGGTTACGAAGGTAAGGATGTCCTTTTTCATGCCTGTCCATAAAAATGATCTTCTAGTGCGAGCATACGTCTTCTGAAAGCCCGAATGTCCTGCAATGGGAGATGAGTGCATCTCTGCCAAAATGCGACTTTTGAAGGTGGA
>APFE030185814.1:0-11713 GCA_000404065.3 Pinus taeda
TGAGCTTTAAGTTTTGTTCCATTGGAGTAGTAAGAGGATTGCATTCTATCATGCCAAACCTGTTCAACAGATCTCCAATGTATTTCTTTTGGGAAAGAAATATGGACTTTGGATGTTGGGTTACTTCAATGCCAAGATAGTAATGAACATATCCCAAATCAATCATTTCAAAACTTTTCCCCAATTCCTTCTTTATGGATGCAATGTAGCTTTCATTGTTCCTTGTCATTAAAAGATAATCTACATATACCACAAGATATACAATTGTTTTACCAACTTACTTGACAAATAAAGTTGCATCATCAAGATCAAAATGATTGAAATTGAGTTTCAGAAGATGCTGAGTTAGTTTTTCATACCAGGCTCGTGGTGCTTGTCTGAGGCCATACAAGGACTTCACAAGTTTGCATACTTTATGTTCATGTCCTTTCACAGCAAATCCTTCAGGCTAGGACATAAAAAAATTCTCTTTTAGATCTCCATTCAACAAGGCAGTTTTTACATCCATTTGATGGACTTTCCAACCGTTCTGAGCTGCTAGTGCAAAGAGTGTCCGGATGGTGGCCCATTTTGCTGTGGGGGCAAAAGTTTCCTCATAATCGACCCCTTCCTTCTATGCAAAAGCTTTTTCCACAAGCCTAGATTTGTGCTTGTCAAGTGAGCCATTAGCTTTGTACTTGTTCTTGTAGACCCACTTGCAGCCAATTGGTTTGGTTCCAAATGGAGGATCAACCAGCTTCCAAGTGCCGTTCTTTATGAGGGAATCATACTCCTTTTGCATCACTTCTTTCCACTCATCATGAGAAGTAGCGTCTTTGAAGGAAGTTGGTTCAAAATCTATAGACAAGTTTAATTCACAATCATAAGAAACATCCATATCAACAGGTGAATTAGAGTCATCTACATCATCTCCATTTTGGCGGTTTGAATTTCTGGTTCCTGTTTTTCCAATTTCATCAGGATGAACACTTTCAAGTGTATTCGTCAGCCACTTTGGGGGACCTTTCTGAGATGGTCTAGGCTACTCTGTTGATTGAGTTTGGACTGAATCACGATTGAGTCTCCCAATTATATCAATTACGTCACTTAAAGCATCATCCATTGTTGGAGTTTCATGCGGGGGAGAGTGTTCTTCAGAATAAGATTCCACATGTTGATCTAGTATAGGAATCCCCCCTTCAAGATGTGGAATCTAATTATCAAATTCTTGAAATGATTTTGTTTTTGCGAATCTATCCAAGCAATCGAGTTGTCGCTCAACAACATTGTTAGTTTTGATGATTCAAGAAAAATTACATCTCTAGATACAACAAACTTTTTATTTACTTCATCATAGAGACGGTATGCTTTGGAGGTGTTTGAATACCCCAGGAAGATACACTTACGACTTCTAGCACCAAGTTTGTTTCTATGTACCTTTGGTATCAAAGCATAATAGGTGGAACCAAAGACCCTAAGATGTTTTACCGATGGAACATCTCCATACCACAATTCATAAGAAGTCTTGTTTCTTATATCATTAGATGGACATCTATTCTTTATATATGCAACACATAGAACAACATCATCCCAAAACGTTATCTTTACATTTTTGAAGAAAATCATGGATCATACCATATTCAAGATTGTTCTATTCATTCTTTCAGCTACACCATTATGTTGGGAATTATAAGGCATGGTTTTTTAATGTTTGATCCCATGTTGGCGAAGATAGTTTTCAAATTCATTTGATGTGTATTCTTTTCCATTATCAGTGCGAATAGACCCAATATGAGATTGTGCATCATTTTCAATCCATTTATGAAAATTCTTGAATGTTTGAAAAGCATCAGAGTTGTTCTTCAATAAATAAACCCAACACATTTTGGTGTAGTCATCAATAAACGTCATGATATATTTATTTCCATTTGCAGAAGAAACAGGCATTGGACCACATAAATCTGAGTGAATGAGTTCAATTTTCCTATGTGCTCTTGAATGTGAATCATGAAAATACTGTATACTATGCTTTCCTAGAATGCAAGCATCACATTGCTTAAGTTTTATAGGAATTGTAGGCAAACCAGCAACACCATTTTTCTTCAATAAGTAGAGACTGTCATAGTTCAAATGTCCAAATCTAGCATGCCATAATAAACTTGATGGAAGTGTACCTTCTTCATGATGAGAATTGTATGAGAAATGTTGTGCATGAGCAGATGTTCCTTGCAGTTTGAGAAGCCTTTCTTCTTCTATTCCCCTCATGACAAGTGAGTGGTCAGATGATTTTCTTACCTCAAGCTTGCCATCAAACATATGAATGGAGTGACCTTGCTGGCAGATGTGGACCAAGGACAACAAGTTTCTTTTGAGTTGTGGGAGATATAGAACATGATCCAGAAGAAAGTATGGAAGACCAGGCAGTTTAAACCTGATTGTGCCAAGCCCTGATGGCTTGATTTTTGATTGATCTGCAAATTATATTGCTCCATCAACATTGTTAGTAAAATCTTCAAAAAAATATTTTCTATGAGTCATGTGATAGGTTGCTCCTGAATCAAACAACCAATCATTTTTCTAGGAATCAAGTGAAGCATTAAACAAATATTCATTTACTCCAATGTTACATTGTGCCTCAACATAGTGAGTGGATTCAGGTGTTTTACCTTTGTCTGTATCATCAGTTTTACCTTTCTGTTTGTTTCTTTTGTGCTCAATTTTGTCCCATGGTAGCTTGCATGTAGAGGCATCATGTGATCCATTTCGTTTGCAGTGAATACAGTGTAAATCTACCTTTTCTCCTTGAGAATGTCTGCCCCCCCTACCTCTGAAATATCTTCCTCTTCCTCTTCGGCCACCTCTTCCTCTTATAGAATCTTGAGCAGGACGATTTTCTTTATGAGCAAGGCACATAGTCTCTTGAGAAGATTCAGGGGTTTTCTTCTTTCCAAAAGCTTTCTCTCTTTCAGCAAACTTTTTCACAAGAGAGTCAAAGGTTATATCTTTGAGATTTCCATTTGCTTGCAAAGACTCAAGATAATTGGAGTAAGTAGGATAAAGTCCCTTGAGAAAAGAAATAAGATATAGCTCAACCTTAGTGGATTTGATATCATGAATTATAGACTTTACTTCAGATGCAAGAGAAAGAGGATCATTATTTTGCAGTTCAAGAGTGAAGAGTTTAATCATGAGTTGAACAACTTCAAGTGTAGAATGTGATTCATAGATTTCTTTGAGCTTTTGTAAGGCTTCAAAGGTAGTTGAATATGACGAAATATGGTGACTCACCTCTTCATTTATAGATGATGTGATCAATTCATAAGCTTTATTGTTCTTGTTTTCCCAAATGACGATCTCTTTGTTTGAGGTAGGATGTACTGGGTCATTGTCTCCTTCTTTGACACACACTCCTTTCCAGAACTCACTGAAAATGAGGGTGTGTTTTATCATCCGAGACCATTCAGGATAGTTCTCCTTGCCAGTGAGAACTATTCCCACCATTGATATGATTGAATGCATTCTGTTAAAAAAAACTTCTACTGATAGAAAAATACTTCTGCTGATATATAGTAAAATGTACTCAAAAAATCATTCTCAAAGGGTATTATCGTCCATTAAAACTTCTAACATAAGATTTTTATGTACCCATTGAATCACTACCATCACAACTTCAATACATGGAGAGAAAATGTACATGGCTACAAATGAAAACATTCAATGCATACTCAGTATACAACCTCTTTTAAAAGGGCTCAACGCATCATGGACATTCTGCCTCCACCAAATATTCTGCTACAAATTTGTTGTCATCATTCAAATGTATGGCTTTCAACTATTGAAAGGATATTAGGCCACGCATTAACACAATACTAACACTGACATACATAGCACGAACATACACAGAAAACGCCAAGACAAGGGAGCGGTCCACTCATTTAATCATTGATCGCTTCCATCAATGCTATGTATCAAGAATAGAGTCTCGGGCTATTGAAGAAAATAGCAATAGTGCGCATCGCCTTAATACCATGTCAGGCTATACCATGACCAGCGTTTAAATACAATAGTCAGCATTCAAATATACCATGACCAATGGTTAAATACAACAGTTCAGCGTTTAAATACAACAACAGGTCAGCGTTCAAATATTGCAATCAGTCAGCATTTAAATACAACGCCAGGCCAGCATTCAAATATTACAATCAGTTAGCGTTTAAATATAACAACAGTCCAATGTTCAAATATATGAAAGAAACAAGTTTGCTTGCTGTTCATGCATATTGGTATCAGCGTGATATATTTCTGTTTCCATTTCAAAAGATTCTCCTCCCCTGATGGCTTGATAGTTCACGCTGTTGGCGCTCTGATACTAATACGACTCCTCAAGCTATCAATAAAAATGACTCCTCAAGCTATTCAAACATTGTTATCATGATAATCAATTGAATTAATACAAAATATTGTTATACCAACTAACACCACATGCTGTGTGTACATGCATCAGTACAGCCATCCAATTCTCAGACCCCACACACTGTAACACAAGCGTCCAGCGTTCAAACGTATGAAATGTCCAACATTCAAAACATCTAGTGTTCAAACATATGTCAAGTGAATGTCAGATGAATGTCAGACAGAGAGCGCAGGTACAGAGAGTGTAGGGATGGTAGACAGAACGCAGGTTATTAGTGGTTGAATTATATGGGGAGCAGTGGAGCAGACCAGGAGTTACAAAGATACAAAGGCCAAAAAAAGGAGCTGGCTCTGATACCATGTCAAGCCAGGCAGTAACTCCACAAAAAAAAAACTCATTCGTATGTTATTCCATTAGGTAGGTCTTTGTTATCTACAATAGGGAGTGACTATTCAGTTCATCTCCCAATGACTATTCACATTCCTAATTTAATTATTTACATAAATTCACCAAATCATGAAGATTAGGTGTCAACAGTTTTGGTAATCCCTCTGCCTAGATTTCCAGAGTAGTCTCTTTCATTCCTTTTCAAACTCCTTAAAGGAAAAGGTCCACCTAAGCACTTGTCACTTCAGGCTCATTAAAAATTGAAGGCGACTAGAGCCATCTTTAGCTTTTTCTCGATTCTTAAAAACTAAAAAAGAAAGTTCTGTCAAAGCGTCTAAAATTCATTTAATTCAGAATCACATTTTTCCCTTTATTTTGAGTTGATCGAGTAATCCGAAATCGTGGAAGAAATTCAATTGAAACCCTGTCGTTTTTGGAGACTAGCGAGTCAACCTTCTTTGAATCTGGAAATGAAACTATTTCGAACCAAGCGAACTTGTTTAACTAGATCAAAGTCCCCTGGTTTGCTTGGAACTTGTGTTCCAACATCCTCAGAGACTCTAGTTACTCCAACCATTTCTGGTATCCCTGCCTTTACAAAAGAAGTTCCGTAGCCACAAGAGGACATTAGAACTGATCCTAGTGTAATGGTCAACACTTCTATTCCTGAACCGGCTGCATCTATAGCTCATTTAGAAGGTGTTATCCCTCCAACATTTGTCACTGTAGATTTTATACCTTCTTCGACACCAGAAATATTTTACGGACCTAACGGTCTACTTCTCCCACCTGGATTGATTGCTATAGAAGAGATTGTGGAGGATCTTCCATCCAGTACCCCAACACATTTTGGAGTTGGGATCACCGTATATCCTTCTTCTTTAATTGCAAGTTCCTGTAGAATCGCTAGGAAATCTTTTGGATAGACTAGATATGTTTGAACAACTGTCGACATCCAAGACTATGTCATCTGACGTAGTAGCAGCAGAACCTACTGCTGCTACTCCAACAATGTTCGCTGGTGTACCATCTTTCCCAACTAGCTCTCAATCGCTAGATGGAGTCCATCTAGGGACTGTTTCGACAGTATGGTCTATTCCCATTTGTTCATCTGGAATAATATCTAGAATCCCTTATGTTGAGTCTCAGCAAATTGATCCTTTGCAACAGTATCAATTTGGGCAGTATGGTCCCCAAAGGCAAATATTTCCTTTGAGCACTGGATTACCGCCGTATGGGGGGCAGTATGCCCTTTCATTGTTCCCTCTGAGAGAACAACCATATGAGAGTTCACAACAGAATTCGGGTCATGCTGGAATTACATCCAATGGTTGGGTGCCAATACTGCCTCAACAACCAAGATTTGTATACTCAATGCAACAAAGTCTACCTGTGTCAAATATCCCCACTACACTGGCTATTGTGACGGTGTCGCAAGTACAAGAATTGCCTATTTTATACCAACCTCAAGTTTCTCAGGTCGTAATACAACAGCCTCTTGTCTCCACGACGCAACCACAATCACCAATTAGTGGCTCCTTAACTGGAGTGACCCAAGCTCAAACAGGTACTATTACCCCTCATCTTGGTCAAACAGTCAATATTGGATAACAGCAAATGGCTTCACAACCATGGCTAGTAAAATATCAACAACTGCAATTCCAACAAGCTTACCGAGGACCTGACCAACAAAGTTTTGCAGGTAATGGGTAGCCGTATATTCAAAACAGTTAACATCAATCATATCATAATGGTTATGCCCATCAGCCTTACCAAAGTTATCAGCATCAAATACATTATGTTGGTATGAAAAGACCCACTGCTTAGGCGATCCCATCTTATCGTGGGTATGCTTTGCTGAACCTGGATCAACAGTTGCCCTTCGTAGCAACTTTGGAGTTACCGAATCTAAACTGGCTAACAAACGATCCAATTGCTTATGCCCCTTGGTGGCCGGCGATTCCTCATAAACTTCTGACATATATTCCTAAATTTAATGGAAATATGGGTGAAGATCCGTTGAATCATGTGATGACCTTTCATCTGTGGTGTTCTTCCAACACTCTCAATGATGATTCGATTAGGCTTCACCTTTTTCAGCGAACGTTAACTAGTCCAGCAGCAAAATGGTACATCAAATTTCCTAGAGCTTCATTCGATAACTTCATCACCCTTGCCACAACCATTTTAACCCTTTTTCAGTTACCAATAAGGTACGAAACAGGAACAGAACTCCTTACCAATTTCAAACAAACAACGACCACTCACATATCTAATCATATTCATGAGTGGTGATGTCATCGTAGAATGGTAAAAACATATGTTCCTGATCAGCTGCTAGCTGAATGGTTTATTAAGTCATTGTTACCTTCTATTACGAAAGATGTGGCAAAGGGAGGAGTTGTCATTGAAGAGCAAGTCATTGCTCGTGCGCAATATCTAGACTTGATCTATACTCAGTTTGGCACACTATACGACAAAATCCTTGATGCTTCTAGACCAGAGTTTTCTGTTCCTCCTCCTCCTAAATCAAACAAAGACTCTCATGCCAATGAGGGTGTGATAGGTATGACTAGCACGAAAACCGTAAAGGCTACATCAAAGAAAGTTCATAAGGTTTCTAGTCAAAATGCAAATGAAGAAATTCTCACCTTGGAGGTAAATGTTGTGTCGACTAACAAAGGCAAAGAACTGAAGCAACCAGGAGGCAAGAAGAAAAAGAAAGGGAAAAAGAAGAAACAGGAGGAGTTGTCTCCTAAAAAATATTCTACAAACCCTTCTAGAGAAATGAAACCAAGTCATCCATGCTTTATATGCGATGAGGATCATTGGATGAAAGACTGTCCACATAAAGATGAGCTTAGGAAATTCTTTAAGAATTCAAATACCTCAGCGCTATTGACTGATCCGTTTCCAAACCTAGGCACCAATCTAGTTGCTAGTGACAATGCTTCCCCATCTCAAGTGCTTATGCTATCCATTTCGAAACAACAAAATGATGCTTTGATATCAACAAGGAATAAAGATTACGGGAATCCACAGTTGTCGAACAACAAGGCTAATGATCAACCTAGTAGTTCGACAACAACTTCGACTGAAGTTGTGCCACCCATAATTCCTGAGCTAATGATAAATCCGCCAAAGGGAGTAGTACACAAATCGACATTTAATCTTCGTGCCAGAGCAGCACAACATTATAATATAGTAGAGGACCTGGCCTAATCTTGTGGCCTTTAATCATAAAGGATATGACCCTCAGTTAGCAACTCAACTCGCTTTCCTGGTTCAAGTGAAAGCCCTCAACAAAACTTTTCATCGAACAATTATTGATGAGGGGGCATCTACATGTATTATGTCAATGACTTGCTGGAAAACTTTAGGCTCACCACCCTTGTCACGATCGTCAACGATGTTAAAAGCATTTGATGGATGAACATACACTCCATATGGGACTTTAAGTAACTTGCAAGTCGAATTGGGGAGAAAAACAGTAGAAATTGATGTTGAAGTTAACGATGGAAACCTCAATTACAACATCCTACTGAGAAGGCCCTGGATTTATGCTATGGCTGCCTTTGTGTTGACATACTTCAGAATGATTGCATTTCCCTTCCAAGGAGGAATTACAATCGTCGACCAACAAACATTTCTCCCCAACAGTTCACAAGTTATGGGAAGCATTCCGATGATCCATGGAAGCTCTCAATCGCTTCAAAATATCAGAATAGGCCTACTAAAAGACCCTACATTAATGGGTACTTTTGCTCTACCGCCTCCAAACAATCTGGCGGAAGTGGCCACGGTGGGAACCTGCAATATGGTGTCTCCTATTTAGAATATGTCTAAACACGATATTAGCATGGATCATCAACAAGTATTACCTCCAAGCCCAATAGAAATATTGTAGCAATCAATGTTTTCGGTATGGGAGGCAAACCCAAATCAATGCTTATCGAGCATTCGGATAGATAGTTCTAAGGAATATGGTACCTCTTCAAATCCTTGGTCGCATGTACATTCTATAGATGAAGGAATTGTTCAGTCAATGATGATTGATGGGGCACCATGGGAAGATTACCACCATCATTCCCATCTTCCAAATTATAAAGAATATTGTTCCAGCAACCTTAATCATCCTTTAGTTTTTGATTTCCTTTCAAATACTGTAAGTACGGTGGATTCTGAGTGAAACCTGTCCAATATTGAAGAAACTATTGCCATAAATATCTCGACTAAACCAGATGTTGTATAGAATATTCATGTCGATAAATCTTGGTCTTCTTCATAACTGGAAGTATATTACGCTCTCTTTCATGAGTTCAGAGATGTCTTTGCTTGGTCATATAAAGAAATTCCAGGCATTGACTCGAGCATAGTTGAACACGAAATTAAGATGTATCCAGATGTCAAACCAATACGACAATGACTTTGGCAGGTGCACCCAAAGAAAGCCATTGCCATTAAGGCAAAAGTTGAAAAACTTCTCCATGCTGGTTTCATTTACCCAGTTCCTCTAACTGATTGGGTATCGAATATTGTTCCTATGATGAAAAAGCAAGGAATGATTAGAGTGTGTGTCGATTATAGGGATGTAAATCAAGCTTGCCTGAAAGACAACTACCCTACACCCTTCATCGACCAGATAATTGATGAATGCGCCGGATGTGAAATATTTTCATTTATGGATGGATTTTCCAGGTATAATCAAATAAATATCCACCCACGGGACCAATCAAAGACTGCATTTATTTGTCCGTGGAGCACATTCGCTTACTGCAAGCTATCTTTTGGTTTAAAGAACAAAAGGGAAACCTTTTAGAGAGCAATGAATTATGCCTTCAATGACATCAAAAACATCGTTCAACCATATCTCGACAATCTTCCAACTCATTCATCAAAGCGAACCGATCATCCGCAGCATTTGAGAGCAATATTTCTACATTTCCGACACAACAAGATACGACTCAATCCACACAAATGTGTGTTTTGTGTCGGTTCTGGTCGTTTACTTGGCTTTGTAGTTTCAAAGGACGTGATTCACCTCAACTCGTGTAAGGTTCAGGCAATCATCAATCTACGTCCACCTTCAAATTTGCTTCAGATTCAGAAACTCCAAGGGAAAGAAAACTTTCTAAGGAGGTTCATTCCAAATTACGCTGAAATTATTAAAGGTTATACGTGTCTGTTGAGAAAAGAAGTACTCTTCAATTGGGATCAGGTTGCGCAAGCTTCCTTTGATGCTCTAAAGGAATCCATAGTAAAAGAATCGTTAATGTGTTCTCCTGATTATCAAAAAGACATTAACATGTATCTTGCTGCAGCAGATACGACCATCGCAAAGGTTTTAGTTCAAGAAGACAATGGAGCTGAAGTTCTTGTCTATTATTTTGCATTGAAACTTAAATGATACAGAAAACAAGTACTCCTATGTTGAAAAGCTAGCTCTCGCAACTGTTCAAGTGGTACAGAGATTTTGACACTATCTCCTCTTTCGAAAAAATACCATTTTGTCAGATTGCAACCCAATGACTTATATCTTGTCGCGGCAGTTGCTTGCGGGCAAATATTCGAAATGGATAGCAATTTTGCAAGAGTTTGATCTGGAATTCGTAAAATCCAAATAAAAAAAGCCCTGGTTTTCGCAAAGTTACTATGTGACTTGCCATAATTGTCCAACGATTCAACATCCAAAGCAACAATCGTGGATGAATATTTGTTTCTGATATCTTCAAGCAATCCGTGGTATGGAGATATAATCATCTATCTCTAGACCCAAACATATAGATCTAATACCTCCCACTTAGAGCAACAACGTACTCGATACCAAGCAAAAGACTACATGATCATCGCCGATACGCTTTACCATCATGGTATCGATATAGTTCTGCGGAGGTGCCTCACCCATGAGGAGCCTGAAAAAGTCCTGAATGATTGTCATTTAGGCTCATGTGGGGGGCATCAATCTGGTTACGTTACGGAAAAAAATATTTTACGATTAGGATACTTCTGGCCAACAATGTTCAAGGATTGCATAACTACAGTCAGAAGTTGCCATGCTTGTCAAATCTTTGATCGCAAAACCAGAATACCACCCACACCTCTGTAGCCAGTAGTTACTATTGGGCCATTCGCCAAATGGGGCATAGATTTCATGACATGTAACCCCACCTTGGCCGAGGGGCATGGGTAAATCATAGTCGCAGTTGACTATTTTACGAAATGGGTCAACGCGATCCCTACATTAAAAAAAAGTGGTGAAACAACTTCTCTTTTCTTTTTCAATCATGTAGTCTCTAGATTCAGTGTTCCACAAGCTATAGTCACAGATCATGGATCGCATTTCTGCAATCACATGATCGTTGAGTTGGCTACTAAATTAGGATTGTTCCATGACAGCTCTACTCCATATTATCCGCAAGCTAACGGGTAAGTTTAGGAAATCAACAAAGTCCTGAAGCACATGCTACAAAGGATGATTGGAGTCCATAAACAGAGTTGGCACCTAATCCTATATGCAACCTTGTGGGCATACCAGAAACCAGTGAGGAATGCAACTGGGTTTACACCCTTTCAGCTAGTGCATGGCTTGGAAGCAATCTTACCAGTTCAGTACAAAATCTCGTCCCTCAAGCTCATAGTTTACCTTCTCCCCGGAACTTCAAAAGAGGAGGCTCGTTTCTTGGAATTAATCCAACTGGATGAAACCCATTGTGATGTTGACTTAGCTAATGAAACACATAAGAAATTGTTGGGTTTTGTTATATTCTTTCCACATAGTTAACAGGGGGTTTGACGGGTACCCGTAACCCCACTTTATGGGGTCCGGGGTAGCGCCCCGGAAAATTTTGGTTTTGGACCTTATGTTAGGTTGGGCAGACCCACCTATGGTTTTGTGCATGATTTTCACACATGTTTTTGGACGCGATGGTTTTC
>APFE030185835.1:0-29185 GCA_000404065.3 Pinus taeda
GGATCAAAACTTGTATGAATACTTTTGTCAAGCTCATAGATAGGAGAAGGACTTTGACTGCAAACATCATCCAACAGATCAGCAATAGGATCATAAAAAATTTGAGAAGACTGCTGCGATGTATCCCTTGAAACTGTATAACATCCTACTGCCTGTTCATCTTTTTCTTTAGAGATATTACGAATATTATGCCTTATAAACTGAAATGCTTCGAAACAAAAAGGTACAGAATCCTCTTGCATCATTAAATCATGTATTTCGGCTTGCACACCTTCAGCTATAATCTGATCTTTAATTGTGTTTGGTGGCAACAAATCTGGTGCTAGGGAGGGTTTTGTATCCAAAATGATTTCATCAATCATTTCAGGGGAAGATTTCTCATTAAAAACTTGCTCAAGAATTTCGCTATCTGTCTCATCCTCAACATTAAAACTGAGAAATTGTTGACTTCCTACAAGCTGTTCATTTGAAGATTTACTATGCAATTTACCCTTCAAAAACTGAAATAATTCAAAACAAAATGGTATGGAATCATCTTGTATCATTTTGCCAGTTTCCATGTCCTCATCTGCAACTTGACAATCAATGGCATTCAGGGGCTGCAAATCTGGATATGAGAAGTCTTGAACAAGGTTTTCATTGCCCTCAAAAAGTTTCAGATCAAGACTTGTCGACAGTTGATTTCTAATTGCATGAATGGTGTCTCTGATGAACTGAAACGAAGCAAAACAAAAAGGCAAAGATCATTCACTTACTTCAAAATTTGCTGCACTTTCCTCGTCATTTCCATAGCTGATATGTGACGACTGGTCACTGTATTCGAACTGCTGAAAGTGAACTTCTTCCTCCCACAAACTAGCTGTTGATTTGTCTACAAGATTAGCTTCTATTTGGAGAACATAATCGTCATCATACTGATCAAACTGAGGCAAATCGTCAGCATAAAACACATCATCAAGCATGCATGTCATATCAACAGATCTCTCTTCTCCAAGATGATCTACAAAACAATCATTATCAGATTTATGAAAAAAAGGATAAGAAAGAAAATATTTTGGATCAACAACTGGTTCTTCTTCAATCAACGAACCATGGGCTTGAACATCATAATCATTCCTTGTAGTGATCTTTTGCATCATCTCTTCCACTGCACTTACCAAAATTTCAAGCTTTACCTCTAGAGATGGTGATTCCTCCGGATCTATGTTTTTTGTCTCTTCTTCCTTTAACTTTGCCCTTCGGATCAACAAATAAGCCTCTACATCTACTGCACTGTTGTGCATCTCTTCAAGTGTTGCAAGATTCCTTTCTCTCAGCTGAAATTCCATTTCCAGATCAAATGCACCTAGGTAGTGCAAGAGAGCGGATATAGGAGGAGGTCTTATATTAACAGGCATTGAATAATAAACTTGGTTAAATCTGGAAGAAAAATGTTGTACTATATGCCCTAGCAATATTTTCAGCTGGTTATATTATTCTATAATCAAGAAAGGGTTTTGTCTGATCACCCACCCGTCGAGGAAAACTTTGACGAACTGCTGGAAATCTGAGATGCTCGCATCAGGCAGGGTTTTGAGCCAACTCTTGACTTTGCCTTGCAAAGAAAGAGAAAAAAGCCTAATACTGACATCTTCTTCATCAACTTCAAAAAGGTCAAGAAAGGACTCAAAATTCAAAACATGTCTCTCAGCAGTGATGTTGTTACAGTCGCCATCAAATCTTGGTATATATAGGTGATGATTTTTAGGGAAAGAATGGAATATAGGAGGTAAAATCAGAGGCTTGTATCGATCTGGAATTTTACAAGGAAATGGGGTATGTACAGAAGCTGTAGAAATAATCTTTGTCTTATTAGTCTCATCAGTTTGAATATGGTCATCACAAGATTCAAAAAAGGGGTCTTGATCAAGCTCAAAGGCATGCAAATCTTTGGTATTTACAATCTTCAAAGGGAAAGAATCAACCGCAGGCTGAGGATCTCTTCTCAAACATACTATACTTTGCAAAACCTTCTTGACATTCTCGAGAAAAGAGAAGAAGTAATCTAGAACGAAGAACAAAATTTCTTGGATGAAATTCCAACTTGAATACCTGATCTTTCCATACTGTCCTTTCATGTTTTTGCTGGTTGGGTTCATCCTCCAAAGGTGTCTTTGGATCTCATCTCGAAAATGATTTGGAACCGCCAAGTGAATGATTTCAGCCTTCCGACATCTGATCATTTTCCACCATCAACAATCAAATCTAAACTTGATACATTTACTGGGGTGATTGTTTAGATCAGATATTCAATTTATAAACTAGACCGGAGATTGACTGAAGCAACATTCATCTACTTTCGCTAATGCAAAGCGAAAGCGTTTCGAAGGCTACCTGGCTAACTTCAGGCTCCGTCTGTAGTCTACAAAGCCAAACAATGAAAATAAACTTTCGTCCCTAGTATGGTCGCCACTATGTTAGAGCCTAGATTTACCTCAGGCTGAAAAGGTAAGCTTCTAGGTCCACATCAAACTACGCTCAGCCTCGTATCTAGCCCTACGAGGATAGGAGAGGGCTCTCTCCGGGTCAATCTCAGCAAAAAATAATCAAATGGGCTTGAGATGACTGATTTTACAACAAATTTTAGGCTAGGTATGAAGTGCAAGGATTTGATTTGAGTTTTTGGTGGTTTTGAGTTGGAAAATGGAAGAGGCAAATTTGGGTCCGGGGATGAGGCCTACTTTTTGCAGAGTTCTGATTGGGGCAAGGAAGGCAATAGTTTTAATGCTTTAGACTGAATGAATGGATGGATCAGACTAGTGAGGAGCTAAGGAGGGTAAGATGGTCTCAAGACTCCTCCTCGAACAAATGAAAATATTGAAAATTAAACAAAATTTCAAGGCAGAGCACAGCAGTCCAATGAATTCTACCTTAATCACTCATTTGTTTAATTTCAGAAGAAAATAGAAGGGTAAATGATACACATAAACATCAGTGAACTTACAATTACATAGATAAAAACACCATCAAAACACAAAGCCACATGGATCCCAACAAGTGCTGCAAAACCCTGGTCTTTCCTTTGCCAAAAATGCTGAAAATGAATGTACAATGAAGTGCCAAGCAATCCCAAGTCTCCAACCATGAAAATGACTTAGAAATTACATAATATAGACAAGCAAAACCCATTCCCTTGCCTCTAGGGTTCGATCTCATCATTCTAGGAGTTGTTTGAACCAATTACAAACAAGGAATTGAAATCTAGGAAATCAAACAACTTGCCTCTATATGCTAGGAAACTGATTTATTCATTTAATTTTCACTTTTTAGTGAATGAATCCTCTAGAACAAGTAAAAATGTGCCAATATTACATCATGGTCATCAAATTACATCATGGTAGATCAATAGTTACATCAAAAAGTAAAACTAGTAAAAACTGGGCGAATTTCTGAGCTGAAGAGTGAAAATGAGGCCAAATTTCTCTATGCGCCGCACCCAAATTCTCTATGCGTCGCGCCACTTTGGAGCTGATTTTGAGGCACTTTCTAAAGTCCAAATTGAGCTCATAATAGCTCGTTAGAAAGCCCTGCCTGTCTACTTTCTAACCCAAGTGGAATATCTAGATTTGGTGTCCATTTGCCCCTCCAAACATCCAAGCTCCCAAGACTGCTTCCTGTGTCTGGAAAAAGTGGCAGAAAGACCATTTTCAAGGTGTTTTTGACCCTTTAGGCCACCCAGAACTTGATGAAATCTCTCTGCCACTCTTGAGCATGCATAATTTATCATAAAAAACCCAAAAATATCAAGTTTTCCTCTAGAATATGTCCCAATCATAAGCGCGCACTAAGTGGCACTACGCGTTGCGCAAAAAACTGTTTTGTGACCAAAAAAATCAAAAATGACAAAATTTTCTCCAAATTCCTTGAAATTTGGACTGAAGGTGCCTCATCAAGTATCATGCTCAGCCAAAGAGGCTTCGACCAAGATTTGGAGCCGATCATGCATTTTGCGCCTCCTTAGTACCCTCCTGGTGTATGCAGTTTAGTGGTGCAATTACTGTCGTGTTCATATGATGAATCAATGTCCGTCATGGTGTTGCAATGTGTATGACAAGTGTATGTTTGATTGGTTGAAAATGAGAAATTAAGACTTGATTTCTTTGTCTCCAAGTGCCAAATATGCCAAAGGGAAATGAGGGACTGTGAGAAATATGGAACAGTGGGTATAATGGAGTGAAGGAAAGGGTATGGTTCAATCAAGTGAAGTTTGCAATGTGAGGACAATGACTTGATTGTGTTTTGGGAATGCGAGGTTTGGGGATTTAGGAATTTTGAAAAAAATTTGAGTTTTGGCTCTGTGCACCGCGTAGCATGCCCAATGCGTCGTACCTCACCAATGCGTCGCGCCCTTGTTATTTTACACTGGAAATCAGAGCCCAATGCGCTGCGCAAGTTATGTGCGTTGCGCCACCTGCCCATTGCATAGCACTTTTCCATAACACTTTTGTAGGCCTTCTCTGTGTCACAATTGGGCGCAGGATATCTCGTTGGAAAGGTCTTTGAGTCTAACTTCCAAACCAACTGGAATTTTTCAATTTGGAGTTCAATTTCCCTGTCAAAAATCAAATCTCCCAAGACTGGTCAAAATGTGCCAAATGAGGCTGCCTCAAGGCAGAGTGCTGTTGCAGTCAACTTTTAAAGGTGTTCCTCAACTCCAAATTGAGCTCATGATATCTTTTTGGAAATATCGTTGTGTCTAGTTATCATTGGACTCATCAAGTAAGTCATTTGGCCAACCAAGCTAGGAGAAAACTTGATTTTCCCAAGGTCACTTCACAGGTGCATCAATTCTCCCGAGGCAATTGTATTTTTGACATTTCTCTAAAACCATGACACCTGTGTAAAAATTGAAGGAGTTTTTTCTTCTTTGGCCTATTTGGGACAAAAACCTCTCTCATTTTTCCCAAATTCATCTTTTATTTCTCAGGAACATCATTGGAGTAAAACCTATCTCGATGTGTGGAACAGGGGATTTGTTCAAATGAAGCGAAAAATGAAGGGATAAGGGGCTTCTAAATTCTTTCGTGAAGAAATTTTGGAAGTAGGGTAGGATTTAAGAAGTAGAGGGAAAGTGGAATTTCAAAGATTGAGTGAGGAAGGGTCCAAAAGGGTAAAACAAGGCTAGCCCTAGAAATGCCAAGTTTAGCAAGAAACTAGGTTTGGCAAAATGAGAATTTGGGGGATCTCAGTGATGGGAAGTGTTTAATAAGGGTACATTAAGGATAGGGGAAGGTGTATGAACATCAGGATACAAGTTTTGCCAATGATTTGACCATCCAAGAGAAATTACTTTCAAAACCCTAGGAGAGGGAAATGAACCTTACCTAAGCACAACTGAAGCATGAACAAGGTGTAAAATGACCCAGTGGAACTTGACATGATGATGACAACCCCCTAAATAATGGTACAATCAGCTGAATGGTGACATGGACCGACATTTGGACAACTCTGACAAGAGTGAAAACAAACCCTAGACCTAATACCTAGTGACCAAATTTTTCTTGAAGACTCATTGAAATGACAAAATTTGAACTTAACACCTTAAAATCACTTTGTAAGAGCATGTTTGATCACTGGAGGAAGGATGCAAAGACTGACACTAACAGGTTCATTTCAATGCATTTGTGCAATAATTTGCCTAGGTTAGTCAGGGCTTCTTGGAAATCACAACCATAAGGTGTAAAATCATCCATATATATTTCCACATCATCATGTACTAATTCAACAAAAATACTCAACACTACTCTCTAGAAGGTGGCAGGAGCATTGCTAGGCCAAAAGGAAGGACCTTATAGGCAAACGTACCCCAAGGACAAGTCAATGTGGTCTTATCCCGGTCTTCTAGGCAGATTTGGATTTGGTTGTACTCGCTGAATCCATCTAGGAAAGAAAAAAACTTCTTCCCTGCCAGGCCATCTAGCACTTGGTCAATGAAGGGTAGGGGAAAATGATCCTTCTCTGTGGTTTTTTTCAACTCCCTATAATCACACAAATCCTCCACTTACCATTTTTCTTGGGAACTAACACTAAAGGAGAGACCCACTCACTGTTTCAGATAGGGTAAATGAATCCTGCATCTAGCAGTTTTTGCAGTTCTTCTTTGACTATGTCTTTAAGAGTTGGATTCATCCTCCTTTGCGGTTGCATGACTAGATTGCAACCTTCTCTGATGTATATGTCGTGAGTACACAATGAGGGGTGTACTCCCTTCATTTCCTTATAACTCCAAGCAAAGGCTTCTAGGTTCTCTCTCAACATGTTGCATAGATTTTCCTCTTCTAAAACAGAAAGAGATGGATTAATTTTCAAAGTTTTCTCTGGGCCAAATTCTAGGGTTTTGACATGGAGTGGGTTGGAACTGGCCAAGCATAAGTCAATTGGATGATTGTTCTGGATTTCCCTTACTTCTTCTTCTAATGGTAGTGAACTAGGAGTTGGACTTTGGAGCAGTTGTTCAATTAAGTCATCCTCATCTTATTGTCCTCCTCCTATGACTACTTCCAAAGCATAAAGTTGGGCAGAATAAACCTCATCTTCTGCCTCCTCCTCCAACCATAAAGGTAAATCATAATCTAGGGTAGGTTGAGCAGGAGGGTATAGGACTAATTGTTTGGACATATGCCAATTCTTGATGGTCATATTCCTAGCTCTGTAGCTAATGTAAGCATTAGTTGTGGCCGACCATGGCCTCCCAAGGATGAGAGGGTAACCAGTAAACTTAGCCTTAGGCTAGAGAACTAGGAAATCTGCAAGGTACTCCTAGGATTCAATGGAGACCATCACATCCTCCACAATTCCCTCAGGGGTGACTATGGAATGATCTACAAGTTGCAGAATTCTTGTGGTCTTCCTCAATGACCCTTATAGGTTGAGCTTGAGCATGGTGTCCTTGATCATCACATTAATGGTAGCCCCAAGATCAATCAGAGTGTGTGAGACAATGGTGCCATTGATGTGCACATCTACTACAGGGCTTCCAAGGTCCAAATATTTTGAACATATTACCTGCCCCAGCATTAAGTCAAACAACTGCCAAATGACATTAATGGTAGGGGCATCCCTTTTTCTTCTTCTTGGATACTTGAAGCATTTCTCCTTAATCAACTTATTGTAAATGGGAACATCTTTGATTGCCTGGAGAAGGGGTATCTTTACACATAGATATTTCAATTCTCCCAGAAGTTCATTTTCTTATAGGGTAGGCTGGAGTGGTTGGGTTAATCTCTCAGGATAGGGTGGTTTTACTTTAAGGTTTCTTTCCTCTCTTTCCTCCTCAACCTCCCTATGTGGAGAGGGAGGTTGGTTATCAGGGAGAATTCTCCCATATCTTAGGTTGGTCTCCTGGATTTCTATAGCATAAGTTGGGTATGATGTCTCTCCATTGTATGCTTGTTGGGCCTGCCTATTGTTTGGGTTCAGATTTGGCTGCGCAGGCATTTGGGGTTTCTTGGGTGGAGCAGAGTGCAGGAGTTGTGGTTGGGTAGGTGGTGGAGGCAATAGAGCTGGAACATTGTTGAATTGGGGTCTCTACCCCTGGAGTGGGGTATTCCACTGATGTTATGGCTGAACATAAGGTTGAAATGACTGGTTGGTTGGCTGGGAATGATACTGAGGAAGACCAAGAATGATGAGAAGGAGGTCCCCAAGAAGTTATAGTTGTGGTTTTGTTGGGGTTGTAATATGCATGGGATGACCCTTGCATACCCTACTAGTATGGTCTAGGCCCAGGAGGTCTCCTTTGGTTGATGTAGAAAAGTTGCTCAGTGACCCCTTCAACTCCTTGATATACAACTTTGAGTCCAGGTAAAGAAGGGCACTTGTCTATGGAATGGTTTTCTTCATAGAATGAGCAAATCTAATATAGGTCAATGGATATTCGTTCCTAGGATGCCTCCTAGTGCATCTAGGAAAAAATATGGCCAGGGCTCTTTCTGCTTCCTCTTGCTTCCTTTTAATGTTCATGGTGTCCAATTACAAGGCAAGGGTTTGCAACATATCACTTTTGAAATCTTCCAGCATATTTCCAATTTCACCCTTGATGGATAAGTTGGAGGATGATGTATTGGCCATAGGTTGACTACCCCTACCCTTTTTCCTGGCTGCTCTAAAATGGTTTCTAAATATAGTCTTGATATCCTCATAGGGTAATTGGTAGATATCCCCTCCTATTATCATATGTAAGGTATCCAAAAGATCCTCCCTTACTCCTCTAAGTAGGACCAACTTTAGTGACTCAGGTTCAAGTGTACACCTGGCCCTTTTGTAATTGAGCTGGAATCTTTCTTCATAGTCCTCTAAGTATTCATCCTAGACTATGGTCATCCTAAAAATCTCTTCTTTAGTATCCTTTGACCTACAGTAGTCCCTATATTTGTCGTTAAAAAGTTGCTGCATCTGAGCCCAAGTTGTGATGCTATCTCCAGGTAGACCCATGAACCAGCAATGTTGCATCCTTGAAGGTAGATGGAAACACTTTTAACTTTTTCTCATCATTTGTATAGTCATAGGTTCGGCATATAACAACAAACTCAAATAGGAAAGTGTCAGGGTCCTCTGTGGTCAGGCCATGGAAATGAGGTAGAGCAGAGGGGCTTATATTCTTCATTTTAATGTCCCCATTAGTCTCCTTGACAGGGAAGGCACTCTCAATTCTCTCTCTATTTGCTCTGTCATGTTGGTTTTCAGCCATTAGTTCACTAGGAAAGGGTTCTTCCTCTTCTTCTTCCCCTATAGGTTCTTCAAATATGTAAGGTTGCTCACCTAAAGGTTCTTCCACTTCATAGTCACCGAAGAAGAGAGAAGGTTGACTGTTGAATGTAGTGGGGGTATTTGTCAAGAATTTCCCTAAATTGTTACTATTCCTACGAGGCATGAAAGGAAATGTTTTTGGGTTGGTTTTTGTAAGATTTTCTTAAAAGATATAAAGTACTTGTAGAATAGAAAGGAAAGCAGATAATGACAAATGAAAGAAAGGAAGCTACTAGATTACTTTTGCAAAAATAAACTAATGGAATAAAATTGAAGATAAGAAGTAGAAGAAAAGAAAGTTAGAGACTCGAGATAGAAGAAAATAGTAATCACATTCTACTTAGACACCTCCCCAACAACGACGCCAAAAAGTGATGAGCCTAGGTATTGCAACAAGAATGGTGCAACTCCCAGGGCTACCAGCTTTACTTATCAACCTGTGGTTCGTACAAACTTGGAGGTAACAGTGCTATATGCACAAGTAGAAGTGAAGGTCCTACTTGTTGTCATTGTTTATCTAGAAAGAAACCCCAGGGGTTCCAAGCCAGACTTCTATAGGGTCAAAAGAAGCTTAATTATTTGATGGAAGAAGAGAAAACCTATTCTAAGAGAGAGCTACTCTATTGCAGTAATGAAGAAAACAACGTGTAATGATAAACCACAACATAACCTAATTAACCAATAAAATAGTTATGCTAAGCAGAATTGATAAAACAATCACTAACCTAATGCTGCTATCAAAGTTGCAAAAGGTAAAGAGCATTAAACTACACTAAGGTGTAAGCAAAGAAACTTAAGCTAAATCGGTTTTCAAGCAGAAGAGCAATCGAAGGTCGAAATCAATGAAAGGAGGACTTAAGGACGCAGTAGCGCATAGGGACTGTTAGATTGATCAACAAGCAGAAGATGGATGGTGGAGATCTTATCACTGGGGCTTAAGAGAATAAATAGATGAATAGGGTTAATGAAGCATATGAACGACAAAGATCTTATCGCAAAGAATTAAGTCAAGATATGGGAAAACAAGGTAACGAAGCAGATGAACAGTGGATATTGTATCGCGAGGGATTAAGTGAAGAGATGGGTGGACAGGGTAACGAAGCATATGAACGGCAGAGATCTTATCGCGAAGGCTTAAGTGACTAGATGGATGAACAAGATGAATTGTTGAGGCCTTATCATGGAGGTTAAGTCAAGAGATGGAAAGACAGGGTAATGAAGCGATGAACAACTGAGATCTTATCACGTAGATTAAGTCAAGAAATGGACGGCAATATTAACCGGAGGATGGATTGTGAATATCGTATCGCAGGGAAAATAAACGTGCAGAAATGATGGAGTGGGTTTCTAAGGCGGTAAGTAGGTTCTCGCGCGCCCTCAAGGTCGTAAGTGGAATTCTAAAATTTCACGCAATTAGCCTTACTGCGTGACACGTAGCACGATAAAACCACTTTTCTTGAATGCTCAGGGGCAGATAACGGTCGTGCAATAATCCGTGCGAGATTGCGCGATAGCCGTTGGATTAGGCGGGGCTGATCAACGGTGGAGATCGGCCAAGCTAGCTGGCGATCGGTGTGACACGATAGTCGTCAGATCAGGATAGGCAGATTGATGGTGGGGGTTTAAAGCACATAAAGTGTTGAGGTGATGCAATAGCTATCAAATCAAGAGACAGATTGACGGTGGAGATTAAATCGCATAAAGTAAGTGGAAGACTTCACATGAGGCAGCAATTGGAGAAAATAATGAATCAGACGGTGATTGTGAAGGTTTGTTGTGGATCGGATGGCGAGGAAGCGATGCATGAAGAACGTGTTGAAGGAGGTTTCAAAGGAAATGACAGAAAAACCAGTGAGGGTGAACAAATAACTGCATCAAACAACAAACTCCATAGCTCATGCGAGCACCAGAAACCAGTGTTTTTGGGGTTGTTGAAGGGTCTGTTCCTCAAGTCATGGTCCCAAATTGAAGAGATGAGGGCGAGACACCTGTGCACAACCTTATGGTGATGTTTTCTCCTATCTAACTTGTAAACTGAAAGAAGGCACAAATGGAAGTAAACTACAGTAAATACAACTACTGAAGCAAATGAATAGAAAAAACATGAATAATCTATGCTATACTGTTGTAATGAAAATGAAGCTACCTAAGCAAATAAAACAGAAAACCATGAATCTATGCTGCTTAAGAAAATGAATAGAAAACATGAGTCTATGCTAGCAAAACAGTACAATAAAGAGGAGCTTTCGCTGCTCGGGTCGAGCCCTAACCCAAGAGTTTCAACCCTCTGAGTTAACTCACAACTAGCTTAAAATAGAACTCATTCTCATTATGAAAACCATGGATTACAGAACAAATTGTCACAATCCTTGCAACTCATAAATAAAGTAGAGTTTTTACAATAGAAGTCTGAATCCTGCTGAGGTCCTAAGCCTCTCTACTTATGCATCTGAAGTCCTTAACGACTTCCTTCCAATTAGGGAGGCTTGGCTCCCAACTCAAAAAAAATTGTTTTCTGTTCTTTTCACTTGCTCGTGTTAGGATATTCCGACACATAGGAAATAGTTAAGTGTAACTTGGTCTAGAGTAGAGTTAGGTAAAGTGTGTTTCTTTATTATGTACTGTTGTAACTTACAATCTGACGGTCATAATATCTTCTAGACAAGAATTTATTCAATGGTTCATTCTCTCCTCGGTATTACCGACGCTTGATCCATGGCTTAACACCCAATTGGTCCATGATCTCTATTTAAAGAACATGAAGGGTCATTTGTAGGTTAACCATTCATAAGATAAGCTTATGTAAATTTTCATTCTTTTATTAATAAATTGTCTGAAGTGGCCACGTTGGCTCAGGTCGTGGGTTGTTTCCCTCTTTGAGGGTTTTAACCACGTCAAGAATACTGGTGTTTTGTTTTGTGATCTATTTGTGAGCGGTGTCCTTTGGTGTTCTGTCTTTGGAACTTACCCTGTAAATTCCTACAACTCGTTTGTTTTCTAATCCCATGATTTGGTTGTTTGCAATCTGAGCTGATGGAGCAATATTCAAATGGAGGGGTAGTAAATGAGGAGGATTTACCACCTATAATTTACTCTCCCTTGTCCCATTCGAGTCTTTACCAAGGTCTTTGCCTCAATTCCTTGCTTTTATCCTCTATTCCTGCATTTTCCCTTGCTTTTATCCCTTATTCCTACATTACATGCACATTAGACCACAAAGAAAAATATCCAACTCTAACTCATCTCATAAGCAAAATATAATCAAAATTATGCAATAAGTTGTGAGAATAGTTGGTTTGACTAAGCTAGAAGGTGAATTAAGGCCAATTAAGACCCATATAATAACCCAATGATGAGGCTCACCGATTGTATGAATCTTATTGAAGTGTGTTGTTGGCTTAACTCATCTCTTTGGATTGTCAACTATTTTTCTTTCCAGTTTGTGATGTCATTCATCTCGTGTGTTCCTTTCAGGTTGCGTACTATTACAGGCTTCTAATGGATACACTTATTTTCCTCTTCCGTATGTTAGAACCTCCCCATGCATCTCTCATGACTTGCTACAAGGTCACACACTTGCTTCCAACAAGGATATCTTGCTTATCTCTATGTGCTAACGCAGTCAAGGCATAGCTTTACTACCCACTACTTGGACTCCTCCTCCAAACAATCTGAGGTCTAATTGGGACTTCTTACCGGGGAGATCCCCTGACATGTTGGTGGGTCTAGAAACGTCAACACATTTCCAGATGGAATCAAATGCACATTGTGAGTGTACCCTGGAACAATGAGTTGGTAAATGTCCATTGAGAGGATAAGTGGCGTTGGATTATAGTGTTGGACATTGGATGCAGATTCGACCTTGCAGTGGATTATGTACTTCCTGGGAAGGAGGTGAATCCTGGAATTACTTTGATGGTGGAAGTGTGAGCCTCTGGATTCCCTTTTTGCAGATGTAGGCATCGTATCCTTTTATTTGTTGGTTGAGAAAACGTGCATATGTGTATATGTGTGTATTATTGCAAATATTGTATCGAGTTGGACTTATGAAGCTGCTCAATAGACGTTATGAGCATTTTTTGGGTGAAGCAAATGTGTATGTGTGTATATGTGGTTATTATTGTAAATATTCTAATGATTTGTGTTATAAATCTCTAATGAACAGTATGTTTGTCATGTTTTAGCAGATGGTCATTGTGAATACCTCCATGGGTAGTATGTTTTGTTTTCAGCGGTCTTTCTGGTTATAGGTGTCATTGAACACCAAGGATGGTGTTCCCCCACAGGGGAGGATTATGTAACAACACTGGTTAAAAAAATCCATGTAAATATAAAAATATAAGACCAACATCATGGGACATGTATTCCAAGATGAATATTGGGCAAAAATACTAGTGGGGTGTCGCTTCGGTTTATTATGGCTAAGGAAATTGGCAAAGGCTTTGGAAAGACATGAGGCATTTATTGACATTTTATTTATGAAAATAAAGGAAATTACGAGAAAAGGAAGGTGAAAGGTCACAGATTGCATGTGATGAGGAAATTGGAGGAAAATAATGGAAAATGAAGAAAATAGAGGCCTCATTGATAAAAATGCTTCAAAGGATCAGTTGGTAAGCTTTTACTCAAGCTTGGTCAGTGTGAGCCTTTTGTGAGTTCAGTTTTTGACCTCTCATTCTATTCTCTCTCATACTCTTGGACACTTAGAGTTTCCTTGGAGCACTCTTGGAGAGTGTGCCATACTTATATTCTTGGAGCAAGAAGGCAAAGGAAGAGGAGGAAAGTGCAAGAGGACATCGAAATCAGCAGCTACAACGGGGTTTTCTTGTAGACAATGGGTTGCATGTATGGTTTCTTCACTAGTTTGACATGCATGGCACATGCATGTGGTTTATTGGTCATGATCTGTCATTGGCATGGAGGATTGCCTGGATTGACAGTGGATTTTTCTAACCTTGCCATTTCCTAGATAACCAAGGTGTTGTGGGTTCATTTCTTTGTTTTTCTGGTTGGTTCTCATGTTTCATTTAGCTTGGGTTGAGTTACTAGTTCCTAGAAGCCTTGGTTGGACAAACGCTCTGGAAGCCTTGTAACATATTGGGTAGAGTTACTAGTCCTAGAAGCCTTGGTTGGAAAAACGCTCTGGAAGCCCTTGGTGGGTTGAGTTACAAGTCCTGGAAGCTCTGGTAGGACAAACAGTTTGGAAGCCCGACATCAGCTATGGGTTTAGTTATTGGTCCTGGAAGCCTTAGTTGGAACAAACACTCTGGAGCCCTAGAAGGCTTCGGTAGAGACCAATTTGGTGATGGTTTGTGATGTCCAACCATGAAGTGGAATCATTGTTTGATGGGTTGAGGTGGTTTGGCCTCTGGAAGCCCTAGTTCGGTTTTGATGGATTGTTCCATGAGATCCCACATTCATGCTTGGAATATGGCACGAAGGTGATTGGCTAAAGAGAGATTTGGCTCAACCATATCTACGGTCAAGTGGTCCGTGGAAGTACCAAACCTGGTTAGCCTTTGCATCATTAATAATAGGTTATTTCTTCGTGTTAATTCATGAGTATTATAATGGTTTTTATGTGGATTATATGTTTGTTGTTTCCTTGGTATTTCTGTTGTTATTATACTGGTTATGAATATGAATTATGACAATGGCTATATATGGTTCTCATCATGTTTTTACTTGTAAATGAATGAATAATGTATCTATGTCCTAATAGATGATAATGCAGTTAACGTGATAAGGAAACAATGCCTCATAGCAAATCTCATATAAGTATGATACCCCTATGCTCAACTCTGTTGTTAAGACCTGTAGATTTCATATTTGTGATATGTTTGATGAAATGCATGTCATGGCTAGTAAGAGTCCAGTCTAGTCCTTGTTGATGTTTTTGCATATGTATCTTTGTTCTGCTGTGAAATTTCATTTATAAAGGTGACATTGAGTTTTGGGCAATGACCTAAGCTCTGGCCCTGAAAAGTGGCACAAATCTTAGAGTCGCAAGCACAGCACTGGAGAAAAAAGTCCCTGGAAGCTCCCTTGCCCTTGTTGTGGGAGCTTCTGGAGCCTCCCAGATGCACCCTTGTCCATATCAAGGGAGCGTCTAGAAGTTGGTCTCAAGGGCGGGTTACCTGAGTGGTTGGGATGGCTCCTGGGAGTTTTTTTGTTGATGTGGAAGGTGTATGTGGCATTTTTCCATCGATTCCAATTCCTTAAGGTGACATAGGAGGTTGAATCCCATCATAGTGGCCTCTCATCGCATATTTACCCCGGTTGGGTGGTTACTTGGGTAGACGTGGGATGAGGTTGTTATATTAACCAGATGTTAAATCCATGTAGATCGCTAAACTTCTATCTGGGTTGTGTTTGTCTTTACGAGGGCAACTATATCACATTTATCATGGTGTAGGAGGAGAAGAAGACTTAGGTTTTGCAACAACAATACGTATAACACATTTTAAGACCTCTGCCAAGGCAAACAATATATGGAGAAAGAAATAAAAAGAAACCAGTATTTGAAGAATGAAATAAAATCACACCTTCCAATTACATATATATTGGCTTCGCTAATTATGAGGACCATTTGTATTCCTAGTGTTGCCTTTGTTTCTAGAGGAATAATCCATGGAAAATTTTAGATTCTGTGATTATACTATTGTATGGAAATTTGATTTATATATGAGTTGAAAGGAAAGTACACTTTGGACAAATTATTGATACATAGACAAACTATGTACTCGTATTAACCTATAAACATTTGGAATGTGCCAGCCACTTTACAACATCATCAAACAACCCAATTTTCTTCAAATTGACTAAGTGCAAAGGAATTTTGTGCACAATTTTGTCCCAAAAAGCATCTTCATTGAATGATTTATTTGGCTTAACACAATTTATGTTATTGAGCTTATAGTTGGGATGTTGTTTTTCTTCTCACCAATCCTCAACTAGTTCTGCTTCTTTGGTCTATTTCAAGGCTTTCAATGGGTGGATTCCCTGATGGTATAACTAATATCAACCTCAAGAATAATTATGATACATCTGGATGTTGTGTGTATTGACATATTGAGCTTGTTGATGAAATAAGTGCTATATATAACTTGGTTGTAAGACCCATTTCCTATAGGGCCCTTTCAAGCTAGAGTATTACACTAGATTTGTTTGATATTGGAATTGGTTACACTAGATTTGTTTGATATTGGAATTGGTTTTGATTATTTACCAACCTAGATCCATTTTAAATCTAGCTCTATCAAGTGCCAAGAGAGATGAAATCTCTCGAGGTGTGAACATTTCCTCAAGTTTTTCACTCCAGAGATTTGCACTCAAAAAGAGGTTTCCACCTCGAGAGATGACATTTCCTAAAGTTTTGCACTCCAGAGATTTGCACTCAAAAAGAGGTTTTCACCGGGAGAGATTTGATCCTCTCAACACTTATAAATCCATGTTTAAGATGGATCTAGGTTGGTTTCAATTATCTAAAATAACGTAAGTTTGTTTTACATTTAAATTATTCTTCATTAATTTTCCTCTTTTCTTATAATGGATTATAGTTTACAAATTTGAATAATTTGAGTTTAATTAAATTATGCACCCATATTATACACTCATATTTATAACAATGATCTTAATTTTTTATATCTCTTAAATATTCATTATTTCTTACTTTAATAGAAAAAATCTCACACAAATACATTTTAACAATAACATCTATTTACACAATTTATTGAAGCATTGTTTTCCTTTTAAAATATTATTATCATTAAACATTTGCTTTTAACTTAGACAAAAACATTTATAATTTACATAATTCATATATATGAGATACCAATTAATTTTTACTTGAATACATTTTATTTTACCTCACACGAGAGCATTTTAACTATCATATCAAATAACATGATTTATATTTCAGAAATACTAATTGATTTTACTTTAGGAAAATTTAATTCACATAAAAATTGATGACGTAATGGGTTATCAGAACCTTGGTTAATCAGTTCTATTATCACTAACATTCGATGGTATAGATGCTGCACACTGTTAATCAGGAAGCAGTTTTCCAGTCTACTTTGATCGACTCAGGAATAGAAGATACATTGTCTTGACCTTGTATACCTATAGCTAATGAGTGGAGTCCATCTCCCCAGGTGCAGACGATATTGTCTACACTGTGTTCCTTAAAACCTGGCTTACCCAAGTTGTTACTGCTACATAAACTGAGTGAAATCCAATTAGTATGTACATCATCACATGTGATTACAGGTCTCCATAATCAGTTTGAACATATGCTTGTGCAGGCTGTGCTTGAACATGGAAGAAGTGTATAGGGTCATCTTTCAAATCACCATTCCATTCTGTACTTAAGGAACACAGGGAAGAATCTAACGAACGGCTGTTGTCAGGGATTGTTGGACCAATATAAACAAGTGGAGCGTTGATGCTATGCTAGAGCAAAATCACTTCAGAAAAGGATCCAATAAGTGCGGATGAATGAAGGTTTAGGTAATACCAATGCAATCAAACTGTGATTCCTCCTGTAAACCTTCATAGGATTTCAATGGTACTCTACACCTTGACACAAAGTATCCGAAATAGAAAAAACTGAAACAACAGATTAACCAATGTTTACATCATATGCATTCTCTTCCTCTGAATCACTTAGAACTATTAGTTCAGAGTCCTTTCGGAGTTCAGAACAAACATGCTTGGAAATTCTCTGTAAAGTCTGATTACATCCCAAGAATGAAGAGTCAAAACCTGGCATCATTATTTGTTGAAAAGTCGAGGTTCTCACTTCCACTTTCTTCCTGATTGATACTTGGATCTTCATCTTCTCCATTTGTATCATTTGCACTGTAGTTGATGGCTGGCACAGTTTTTATATTCCCTGACAAGGTCCTCACTTCCTTCTTGATTAATACTTGGATCTTCATCATCTCCATTTGTATCAGTCGCACTGTAGCTGATGGCTCGCACGATTTTTATATTCCCCTTCTTCCATCCATGGCATAGTATTTGCAGTAGATGATAAGATAGCACCACCTAATTCCAAATAACTATCTCAATTCCTCTTTATTCCAATTTTTAAAGGCAACTGACTTTCAAATATACCCTCACATTTAACCTGGTTCAAGTTTCCCTGTTGATGTGTAATTTTTCCAATTGAAATAATGATTGATCTATCTGGCCGATGCCAATGCTCATGGAGCCTGGCATAACCTTCGAGCTTTGGATACCATCTCAATTCTTCTTTATTCCAATTTTTAAAGGCAATACTCTCACATTTAACTTCGTTCAAGTTTCCCTGTTGATGTGTAATTTTTCCAATTGAAATAATCATTGATCTATTTGGCTGTTCAATGCTCACGGAGACTGGCATAACCTTCAACCTTTGGATACCAAGAAGCATATGGTTTCACCTCAACTTCAGTTACGTCCTTAGAGTAGTTTTTCATCTGCCATATTAGATAATCATAAAGTTTTGACATGTTAGGAATTAGCATAAATTTGATGTTCCCTTTATCATCCTGTTCCCATCAAAAGATTGCAACAAATTACTTACAAAATTAATGATGCTGTCCATTGAATAATTCTCCTTGCACATAGGAAACTTCCACTGCATGCGCAAATAAAGAAACTTTCATTTCTTATTTAAAAGAAAATGAAAATTTAAATAGCAAATAGTTGGAGAAATGGTTAAAGAAAGTGTGAATATTTCATGCCAGTGAATTTTCTAGCATGTTGGTCATACAAAAGATTCTAGTTCAAAACAACCCAAATGAATACAAGGTTTGAATTTACCAGAAGATTTTCTACAGGTTAGACCTGTCTGGAAAAACCCCAATACATCAAATCATGTTCAGATTCCAGAATACTCTAGAGAATCTTCTATAAATTGCCAAACAGAAGAAAATAATAACACAACAGCAATTTGGTCTATAAATAAATGGTTTTGACTAAATCATGATTCACAGACATCAGGAGTGTTTCCTAAAATTTCAGAATTCCACAGAATAAGCTTTTAAGGAAAGTTTAAATAAGACATACACAACAGTCAAACAGTCAAGCAGTCAAAGATATGTCTGAACAAATAACACGAATAAGCTTTAAAGCATCAAAATGTTCAAGAAAATAGATATCAAAATCATGTTTCGACAAATCACTTAAGTTAGAAAAGAAAAGTGCAAACTAGTTTATACTTTAATGATCTTTGAACAGTTTGTTCTATAATATATCAGTGTTAGATAGGGATGCACTTCTCAAAACTTAATTTGACATGCTCTTCAACAGCAATGCATTTTAATCCTTCAGATAATTCTCAAAATACATTGTAATGCTAAATAAAAAAAGATGAATTATAGAAGTCAAAAGGCAGGCATAAAAAACACTTGTAATAAGGATAAGAAACACAAGTTTACAAACCCTAATAAGAACAAAAGTGATGGTATATTGCCAAAGGACATATCCAATTGCAAAGTTGTAGGGAATGATGATCATGGAGGCAAAAGGATTGGTCAATTCTCGAAAAGTTATCAAACGTCATTTGAGGGGAATTAAATGCCCTCAAATATTCACCTTCAATGCCACCTCAGGGGGATAGTGGACACAACTTACCCTATCCATAAAAGGAATGCCGAGAGACTCACCATTTCTTCGATGATAAGTTAAGGGAGTTTAAGTAGCTACTTCCAAGTTCCATGGTCAAGTTCTGTTGGGGTCACTAGAAGAGAATCCAGATTTTCATTATGAATTTTTCTCTTCAAAGAAAGGTGAAGTTTAATCTTTAAAGTTTAAACCCACCAAGAGGTTGACTAATATACTCTCGGGCAACGACACCAAAGGCATTGCCTCAAAATCTAGCAGGCCTTGTGAGGGGGGCTCACAAGGCAAAAACTAGACCAAAGGACAACAATGAGGTGTGGCCCACTGTCACCATAGCTACTACCTCATGCTCGTTTATGTACTTTTACCACTAGGGAGGCTTCCCCTTATTAGGTCATCCATGAGAGATGTTAAATCCAAGGGATAAGGTGACAAGATAGGTTTGCAGAGGACAACTCTTCCTAAGAACAAGGCTCATCAAGCATGATGGGGCAATTCGCTTCCTCTAATGAGGCCTATTCAAGGTACAAATGATATAGAGCTTGAGAAATAGCAAGCCAAAAGGATCAACCTAGAGTCACAAGGCCAAGAAAAAGCTTCCAAACAATCAATACCTTCAAATTAAGGAACGAGAAGGGCAAACTAGGGTTTTTCTAGAGCAAGATCTACCTACGACATAAAGGATTTAGCTTTGAAATGGATAGATTAGCTACTACAAGGGGCTAATTTTGATGCAACCAACACTCCTTCCAATGTTGAATCCTTCCACAAGTCAAAGTCTTCAACCCTAGTAAAATTTCATGCCCTAGCCCTAGCTAGCGACTTATCCTCAAGGGGTCAAAAATCAGATTTAGAGAGATATAATGTGATTTAAGTGAAGTTTTGTAGGTGATCAACAAAGTTACCAAGGCTAGGGTCTAGCCCTTGGGATGATGGAGTCTATGGGAGTGTAAAATATGCTAAATTTTGGCAAGGAGTAAGGGAATAATAAAACCCTAGGTTTCAAAACCCTACCTATCACTTTTGTGAGGGAGCAAAGTCAATTGGGAGAGCTAGTTTAAAGATTCACCAATGGGATTTCCATTCACATTCTATGAGTGAGTAATGCATACAATGCTATCATCTAGATTCAATACAATGATTTTCAACAATAACTAGCAAATTAGAAACCCTAGATAATCAACCATTCCATATATTAGACAATTTTTTTTTTATCAAATCCAAGGTACACTTACAAGATAGAATGCATGAACAAGCCTTTATTGCTCCAAAATGACATCTTCGAGACCAATGAAATAGCTCCAAGTAGAAAAATACACTATAAAGTCACATCTCCACAAGAAAACAAGGTTGAAAATCTCTAAGAGGGCCAAAATAAGTCACAAGTGATGATGATCCAAACAATGAGCCTATCCTCTATTTATATGAGGATTAGGACTAATAATAAGCCTAACAAAGACCCTAAAACAAGTCTGATGCTAAAATGTCATAGAATTACAAGCTAACAGACTAGCTATATCAAAATGTGCCCTAATTTGTCCACACGTGTGAGTTGTAGGCACTCTCATGCTAATGTTACCAATAGTAAATGCTCCAAATGCCATGCCCAAGGGTGATGAGGTGTCCAAGAAGGTGTAGATTCCTGGGAAGTTCATGATTTGAGAGTTGGGGTCCTAAGATCTAGTTGGGGTGCCACAAAGTGGTTTCCATGGGTCTCCAATTGTTGGAAGTGGCCTCCTCCAGTGTTAGGGCTTCCTTTGGTGCAACAAACCCTCCCTAGTCTCTTAGCGTGAGATCAAGCTCATTTGGGCTCTTAATCAATTGTTTTCCTTCAAGTTGTGTCAAGACCAACTTGGGGCATGCTAGGTCCAGTTGTGTCAAGACCAACCTGGGGGCATGCTGGGTCCAGTTGTGTCATCCTTAAGAATCCTCAAACCTGGGTCAAATTCAACCAATGTCTGGGGCACTGGGGTGCTCTGGGACATGTGTCATTGATGATGTTGCTAGGAGGCTCCTGACTCTCAATGCTTCACTTGTTTGTGCCAATGTACTCCTCGAAAGGGTCGAGGTGCATGTGGAGTGGGTGCCCAACACTTGGGCTACAGAACCACCTAACAAGAACAACATGGATTCTAGTAAAAGAAACTAGTCATTAGGGACAAAGATCAATAATGCATCTTAGTGAACCAAACTTGAATGTTAAGGGAAATTTGATACTTCAAACAAGGATCCCTAATTAAAATCAAGGCCCTAAACTTGCAAAGGTGTTTTTCCCTAGGTAGGAGTGGCTAAAGGTCAACACTATTAGGTGCTTCCATACCCTAAGGGGAAGTAGCATTTCTCTTGTCCACCCCTCAATTATTAGGTGTTAGTGAATAGTAATATGGCAACAGAGACTTCATTGCCAAGTGTCATGGTCAAGGGTGCTAGATGATGGGGGTGTCCATGTCCTGAGTGTATAGATGTGAGGAGGAAGCATTCGTAAATGCATGAGTTACCATTTCAGCCTTGGTTTTTCCACCCCTCTTGTGCACCTTTTACTTCTTGATTTTCCCTTGTATTACCACTTATAGTTCAAGGGTTAGAGCTTGCTTTGTATGAAGTAGCAATTTTATTAGCCCTTTAAGATGAGTCAATTTATTGCTCATTGGGGTTGGGACATGCAAGGGCTCCTTTATGATAAAATGGAGCAACATGTGCTCAAGAATTGGGTGATAGACATATTTGGAAGGTAGAGTTCATGCTAGGATTTTTCCCACGGGCTAATTCTTCTATCCCTGGCCATCTTTTGCATTTTAACATTTCTTTTTGTTTCTTTTAGTAGCATCAGCCTCCTGGAAAAAAAATTGGGCCCTAGTCAAGGTATGTGAACATATGAGTGCCAAGTTCTGAAGAACCAATGACAAGTTGTACCCAAAGAATGGAGGAGAGATATGGACTTGTAGTGTAGGATGGAAGGTGTCAAGTGTGACATAGGGAAGATGGAACATGTTATCTCATTCGTGCCTTTCCAAGTAGTGCCCCTCCTATAACCCAGTGGTCCTTAAGGGAAGTCCCAACAGACTAGGATCAAAGATTAACCCCCAAGTAAGGTGAGAGATCAAGAATGCAGTCAAGGTTTGCCAATCATCCAGATCACCCCATAATCCATACTAAATTCCCAAAGACAAAAAACTATAAGCACTCAAATGCAAAATGATCAAAATACCTTGTGAGTGGTTTCCCACCTTTGCCCAAATGCTAATCTAGATGGGTAAGAAACACATCGCTAATGCAAGTGGGGGAGATATATAGCATATCATCAGCTAATGGTGGCTCTCAGAGGTTGTTGGTTGTCCGGCTGACCGGTTGGCTATCAAGTGGAGGACAAAAGTTTATCCTATGGGGTTACCCATTTTGTTGGGTCACATGTATTTTTCGTCATAGGGCCATTATCCTAGGAACAAAGCCATTGTATGCTATAGACTTTAATTAATGAAACAACAAATTTTGAAGGGAAGAAATTATTTGTACGTGTATGAGATTGGTGTAATCATTTCCCTTCAGTTGTTATATTCTATTTAAATGTTAAAATCTTACACATTTTTTTTGGGTCAATAGATCTGATCTATTGGGAAGTATTTAACCAAATCATTGGGGTTAGAAATTAGCATGGTATCAAAGCACAACCTCTGAAGGCCAATCTATAGGAGTTGCACAAGAAGATTGAGCCACAAAGCACAGAAAGAATCAACCAGAAGTTAATGTACAGGAGACAGTCGTGCAGGAATCAGAGATTGTACGAATCAAGCCATAGGCAGACATAGCCAGGCAAAAAATTGCATTCAAGGTTGGCCATATGTCATACAATGCCTAAGAGAGATATTAAAGTGGTAGTTGTCCAACTTTGTGGTAAAGGCTAACCATATGGTGATTGAGAAAAACAAAAAGGGGGTGGGTGGGTGGTGGGGGCTTCCAGCTTCCACTAAGGTTGTATGGCGAAAAACAAATGAGTTTGAAACATAAAAAGTGGATTGTAGCCATAGGCATCAAGTGCAATTGACAAAAAAAATGTCTTTATGGGCTAGAGCACGAGCTAAAAGTAAATAAAGACAACTTCTAGCTGCCAATCTGCATGCAAAGAACAAGAAAGGATTGTCACCAAGTCTGAGACATGTAAAAAGATCCCAACAACAACCAAGTTAAGTGATGCAAACATTGAAAGTCATTAGATCATGTGCATGAAGTCATTAGTGTGCAGGGGGAATCATACACTATTATACATAGCCACAGAGGTCCATATAGTAGCCACAAAAGCCAAAGGATGTGTGGAGATTGATAGAAGAGAAGTTTGGGCTGTAAATTCATACTAGTTTGTACATGTAGTGCAGTAGCATGGTGACAACGACTACAATGTACAGCGGGTACATGGGCTAGGCTAAGGGAGAATAAACATCTTTAACCACAAGACGGTGATTGTTAGAACTCAATGACTAGGTGAAGGATATTCATCCTTGTGTGCAGGGTGTGAGGAAGAGTGCAAGGGGCAGTAAGCGATGGGTCCAAATCAGCTAGCAAATCGAAGTACAAATGGTTTGATCAATTGAATTAATTCCAAGTTCTTGTTGTATTAGTATTTTTCCTCAAATGGCCATTACCTCAAGAAGGGAGCCCTTGTATGTTGTAGAATTAAATTAGTGAAACAACAGATTTTGAAGGGAAAAATTGTGTGCATGTGTATGAAATTGGTGCGATCATTTTGCTTCCGCCATTATATTTTATTAAGTGTTAAATTCTCATCCATGTTTTTTATTTAGTAGATCCAATCTTCTAGGGAGTAATTATCAAAGGTTGTTGAGGTTAACGAACCAAAGCTCATACTTGATGAGATGAGCAAGAGAGTTGAAGAGGGAATATGTCATAAGTTTGATGAAGCCTTAAATAGAGATGAAGACAAATAAAAATTCAAAAAGGACTTGAAGATGGATAAACAAAGTTGATGGATGGTACAATAATTCAGTTTCAAAATGGGAAGGAATAGAAGATATAACAAGGTTGCCACAAATTTCTTAAACTTGAAGTAGAGATCATGGTTAAAGACAAAATATGATAGTATTATCTCAGAAGTGACCGCAATCAAAGATCAAGAACACAAGTTAGGGCATAGTACTATACTAGAAAGGAAGATTAATGATGATGTTGTGCATGATGGAGAAAAACCTTAAAAGGTGGTACAGTATTGATATCCTCATTACTAGGAATGCCTATAATGAATACAGGAAAGTGCATATTAGTAACCTCGTTCAACGAAAATAAATGGAAGAACCAATGGAATTCATGTACTCAAAAGCCAAGGAACAAGTATATGATAAAACTAAAAACTACAACAAATTGGAAAAATGAAGATAATACATGGAATAAAAAGAAAACAACCTAGTAGCGTTAGATTATCAAGGATTGGCACCAATAATAGTTACAAATGGATGGATAGATAATTAAGCATGGAAAGCACTAAGAAAAAATAAGAGGAATTCTTACTATTTGAAATCATCTTAATGCTTAAAGGACACATCTCTTAAGGAGGGAGGGCATGTTGTTCCCTTATCACAACATAATGGGTCCTATGGGTCCATCAAGGCCAGTTGAATCATAAAAGTCGATGTAATGGATCATTGTGGTGTCTTTTATCATGTTAATTGATGCCCCTAATATTATTTTATCATATTTTAATGTACCATCCATGATTTCTAGCTTTATGACTAATTTCTATTGTATATATTTATAATGCTTTTCCAAGAAATATAACATAAACCCTTCCATTATTTAAAATAAAAGGAATACAAATGATTTTTTGACAAAACATTAAGGTGCATAAGCTCAGTTATAGAGTTCACAAACTAACCTCCATAAAACTCCAAAATAGATCATCAAAAATGAAAACTACCCATTACATAGATTTTTCAAACCTCTCAGAAAGCAATCCCCATCTTAAAAAGTCTTAAAAGGAGAGAGCTTGGATCTTTTCAACAAGCTTGTTTGGATCATGGTTGTGCTCTCAATAGATGTGACGAATGTGGATTTTAGTGAAGCTTAACTTGATTTCTTTCATGCGTTGAAAACTATCATATACATCTATATTTCTTTGCATTCTAATTCCCCTTAGCCATTCCACCACCTATCCATAAATATCGATGACCCCGAGTCCTCCTTCCAAGAATAATTTCATCAAAATAGATAAGACCTTGATTTCTTCATAGGTGATTGTGCGCCACTGCACAAAACACACTCAAATCTGATTTTGTGGAAGTCAGAAAGGTGAACCTCGATATTTTAAGGCGCCTTCAAATACACATGAATACTTGATGTCTCTATTCTTGGATCTACAACAAATCAATACTTTTTCACTTCTTTGGTTTCTCAAACAGTAGATAGGCTCGTTTAAGTTTGCAAAAGATTTCGTATGGTTATTTACATGCTCCTTGGAATAGGAATTCATTCCTAGTTAACCATACCACCCATAAAATAAAACATGGAAGAGGTCGACCATCGATGTGCTTCAGATCTTACCTCTTGATATCCAACCAGATTTCTGATGTTTCTTCTGTGTCTTCATACTGTACCCCTTTGCCACTAGTGATAGATTTTGTAGCACTACATACCACTTCAGTAAAATAACATTGAACAAAAATTTGGTTGATGCTTGCATAATTTTCCATAGATAATGGGCACCTCCCAGGACTCTTCCAGCTTTTTTTGTAGTATATCCCATATCAAGGATTTTATTTTTTTTTTCGAGAAAAAGTCGTAAGAAATCATGATATTTTAAGGGTGGCTAAAGCTTTCAAATATGCTGCCAGTTTGAAATATCCTTTTCCTCCTTTTTTAAGAGCTGCAAGGTATCTTAGATTAACCTTGTAGTCATTTCCTATTCATTTTCAACCCATACAAGACTGTTTGGTTAATCTCTTAATCTTATATAATGCAACTAGGGGGCAGAGACATATCGGTTCCACTCTAGTGCCAAATCCTTGTTGAGTCCTACCTGGCTTGCATCCTCATTATTCCTGAAATAAAATGCTTCCAAATAAAACCAATTTTAAGAAATGTAAGAGGGCAATCAAACGTTGTGAGATGCCTCAGGGCCTCCTATCCATGAATCAGTTTGTTCCAATATGGACCTTCTGTCCGTTTCCAATTAGCTAGGAAAGACGATCACCAATGATTGAGAAGACTTTTAGTACCTCTTTCCATACTATAGATCATCCAGAAATCGATTTTCTAGGGTATTGTATCCAGTCCTCCAGGATTGATGGTTCAATATATTTCCACTTCATCAAACTCTGCCACAAAACTTCAATAAAGAGGACTCTTCGCATTACCTTTGTAGCCAACGATTCTAAAAATGGAGAGAAAACTTTGAATCCCCAGCTTCACTACTTCTTAGGCCTTAATGGTGTTTTCCATTTAACTAAAAGTATGCCACCATATTCTCTCATTCCTGCCCAAACATACCTGGAGCACATTTTCATTATCTTGTTTAGTATGTCTGTGGGTATGGAAGGAAAAGACGTCTGATAAATAGGTGTGACCTCAAACATGCTTTTATCAAACATGCTTTTAACAAGGGTCAGACTCCCTCTTATGAATATCCACCTGTTATATTAGAAAATGACCCTTTTTCAGTCTTTAAAAATGACCCTTTTTCAATGTTTAAAAATGACCCTTTTTCAGTCAGTAATTATTTTCCTTCACGTGAAAACCCAAATACTTTGTAGTCTCTTCAAATTCTGTAACTTTAAATAGAAACAAAATCTTAATTCTAATAGAAGTTGGACCATCAATCTGGTGCAAAGTTAAGGTTGAGCGGCAGGTTGTCTTGTCCAGTAGGCAGTTTGACCAGGTGACCAGGGCAATCAGTTTGACTTTTGCTTAGATGTATCTCGGATGACTTGAACAATTTCTCTAAGGAAAAAGGTCTTTGGGTTTTTCCCAGTGAGTGAGTTTTCTTAGGGTAAAGATCTTGTGTTTTTGTTCTGCTGGAGTGTGAGTTTTTTTAGGGTAAAAATCTTGTGTTTTGGTTGGGCTGTCTCTTTATGATTCTACTATTCTACTGATCTTCTGTGTAATTGTGTAAAAAAGAAGTCAAATCTGAGGCAAAGAAGAAGTCGCATCTGAAGCTGAGAAGAAGTCAAATATGAGGCAAGAAAAGAAGATAAATCTGAGGAAAATAAAAGAACGAATTTGTGGCAGAGTTTATGAGCTTCCCTGGGCAACAAAACCGAGTCTTTCCTGAGAGGAGAAGAAAGTAGAATTTGTTCAGCAGCAGATCATCTTGTCTGGTAGGCAATTTGACTGTGTGACCAGGGTTGTAATTTTGAATTTTTTTTCACTTAGATGTATTTAGATGTATCTATGTTGAGTTGAACAATTTCTCTACAGAAAAAGGTTGTTGTGTTTTCCCAAAAGGGTTTTTTCAGGGTAAAAATCTTGTTTGACTATCTCTTTATGATTCTACTGTTTTTCTATTGAAGATCTTTTATGTAATTGTTTAATGATAAATGTAACTACTTTTTTGCCTCCACGAACTTTGTGACCGCACCAAGAGTTGTACAGATCGTTATTAATTGTCCCCGGGTCTTCAACACACCCCGGGATCGTTAGTAAGGGAGCTACCAACACACCCCATCATCTTTCCTATCAAGCCAAAGCACAGGTAGCCACACTCAGTTTCTATACTCTGCGTGATCGACAATTAATTTGTGTGAGCAAGGGATGTTGGTGAACATGGTAGAGGATACAAACAGGCCAAAGAAATTGAATGGGAGGTGTATCAGGCTGCAAGGTAAGCATCTCACCTCGAGATTTCACACCAGGGAAAATCATAATTGGTGGCAGGGGGCAGGCGTTCAAGTTAATACTACACTCGTGGAGTTGGAAATTAACTCTTTTGTTTGGCATTCTAATCAATTATGGGACACCTCCTTGGGGACAAACACATTGTGTTATCTAGGTGCATGGAATCTCCTCTTCCTAGGCTACCAAAGGAAGAGAGTCGTTGGCATCCTCCCCTCACCATGTATTCTGTGAAGGTGCTTGGGAATTTTGGAGTCCACTTCTGGGGAATTCTAGGGCACATCAGTTTCATTCCAAATTTTCTCCTCAACCGCCCCAGTGACTTTGCAAAGTTAGATCTATTTGGATGGAAATCTTTATAATGGTTTCATGAGAATGGGGTCATGTTGAAGGAAAAAATTTCCTACAAGATATATTCCCTCCTTGTCAAGCCGCCTCCAAAAGAAAGCAACTCTAAGAGGGATCGACATGTAATTATGTTTGCTTTGTTCATTAGCAACTCTAAGAGATTATTAGTGGGGAGCTTTATCTAGAAGAATGGAATTGGAGCACTATTGATCAAGTGTACTAGTTTAGGGTGGCATGAGTAGAATTTCATCTACTTTAGCATTGTCACCTAGAAGTTTGTACAAACCTCAGGTTGGTAAATAGAGTTGAGAAGCCCTTGGGAGTTGCACCACTCTTAGTGCAATACCAAGGCTCACTAATATGTTTATGCCAAATAATCTAGGAGTGTTGTGAATAGGAAGAACACACTGAGGTGTTACTTCTTTTTTGTTGAAGCAAGCACCGATCCTTCTATTTCATTAAATCAACAGAAAAAATACATATTGTACAAAGCCCCATCCTTAACCAGAAAATGAGAAACTGAAATCCTTTCAAAGATCAAGACCCCCCAATCTGCTAAGGTGATCAACTTACATATTGAGAATAAACATGTAAAGGCAAGACAAGC